>NGKI01000005.1:1515364-1535875 GCA_002162615.1 Myriosclerotinia duriaeana
AAAAAAAAAAAACAAGTATTTTATATTAATAAAAAAGAATTAATACAAATATTAATAAAAAATCAATAATAAAAATATTAAAAAAAAAGATATTAATAAAAGGATAAAGTATAATAATAATAAAAATAAAAATAAATATAAAAATAAAGATAAAAACAAATTTAAGAATAAAAATGATAATGTAGATAAAAATAAGAATAAAAATAAAAATAATAATAAGGATAAAGCAATAAATATAATGTTTTATTTAGAATTATATAAAAAGGATACAAAACTAAATTAAAAAGCATATACGCAAATAAAGACTAATTTAATTGTTGTATAACAAAACGTTTTTGATTTAATTAAAAAATATAGTTGTTGTGTATTAATTTTTAAAAACTTAATAAATTGATATTTTAATGTAAAATATATTATATTTAAGGTTATAATAATCTAAAAACCTAATATTTGGAATATATTTTAAATAAAGGCAAAAGATAGTTATAAAATACCTTTAAATGTATAGGAGAATCGATATAAAAATAGTTTTAAAAAAAGAAAAGCTTTAAGTGAAGTTAATCAAATTTTAAGTAAATTTTAGAAGAAGGTTTTTTTTGAAAAGAAGAAAAAGATAAAGATACAAAGAACTTGAATAATATTTATAAATATTAAGATTCTAATATCAAAATGTAATACTGTTGATAGAAAAGAATAAATTTGTTATAATAAAAAGATTTAGAATATTAAAAAAGTAAAACAAAACAATTTGGTTATTTAGTTTATAAATATAGTAAATTATTTTTATCAAATTTATTTAATATTTACAAACTAATTGCTTTTTTAGGTAAATAATATATTTGCAAATAGATTATTAATTTTAATTTATATTAATAATTATAAAGGATATAATAATTAAAATATATCACGTATAATAATAAAGTTTTAAAAAAATACTAACTTTTATTAAACTTTATTAATATTATATATAAATATTATACAATTCCAAATAAAATACAAAATAATTAATAAAAAACAAAAATTAATATTATTACAAAAAACAATAAAAATAAAAAATATTATAAATAAAGTAAATAATTTGCAAACAAATTATAAAAGTATTAAAAAAAGTATTATAAAAACTAATATAAACAAAAATAAAGATTTAGTAGAAAAATTCTATAATAATACTAACAATATTAATATTAATGCCCCACTAACATTTTCAAAGATTTAAGATTTGTACAAAAACATCATTAAAAAGCTTTTAAAAAGTTATAATAAAACTTTAAAAAATAATCAAAAAATATTGTTAAAGAAATTGAATTAAAATAAACAATTATTAAATAATAAAGTTAAATTTATTTGTTTTTTATCAACAAATATTATATATTTGAATATTAAAAAATTGTATAATTTAAAAAAAAAAATATTAAAAATATATAAAAAAAGATATTAATAATATTATACAAAAAAAAAATTCAGTTTATTAAAATTAGCAAAAATCAAAATAAAATACAAAGCAATTTTGAAAAAGGTAGTATAAAAAAGAAGTTAAAGATTAACAAAAATTAAAATAAAATACAAAACAATTCTAAGGAGGGTAATAATAATAAAATAAAAAAGAAGTTAAAAATTAATAGAGATTAAAATAAAATACAAAGCAATTCTAAAAAAAGTAATAATAATAAAATAAAAAAGAAATTAAGGATTAGCAAAAATCAAAATAAAATACAAAGTAATTTTAAAAAAGGTAATAATAATAAAATAAAAGAAAACTTAATAGATTCTAATAATTTATTTATATTAAAAAAAATAAATTAAGTTTTATAATATATATATATTATTTATATTTTCTTTTTATTTAAGTTTAATATATTTATTTAATGTTCAATTTATATATTATAATATATAATATTATTTTATTTTTTAAAACTATTAAAATTTGAATTAAGAATTTATTAGTGCTATCTATTTAAATTAATTACTTACATTATTAAAATATATATAAAATTCCAATAATTTTAAAGTAAAAACAAATCAATTTGTTTTTTTTATAGTTTTTTAACTTCTTATATTATAGTGTATACATTTAAATTTAAAATTGTATATTTTACAGTAACATAAATAAATTAGATAACAAAATAAAAAAACAAATATAGTTTTTTTTTAAATAATCAAAGATTTAATGTTTTCTATATATTAGTAAAATTTAAACTTATAATTTAATTTAAATTATAATATATATTGACTTTGATATTATAAATATAGCATTATTTATATTAAATGATTATAATATTTTACTATTCTATTTTTGTATAGAGATTAAATAGAAATTATAAAAAAGTAATATTATTTTGATTTTATAGAATTAATTACTTTAAGTTATATAAAAATATTATTAATAAATTTAATTAAATTATATAAATATCAAAAGAATGTTTTATATTGTATATACCAAAAAAAACGTTAATATAATAGTAATATCAATTTTAAATACTAAAAAAGTAAAAGATATTTAAAAAAATATATACTTTTATAATTAATAATAAAATACTATTAAAAAAAATACAATTTTTTGAAAAAGATTAAAAAGTTAAATTTTGAAAATAAATTTGAATTTTTGAAGTTAAATAGATATTAAAACATTTAAAATATTATTAAATATTATATATCTTTAAATATAAATACTATTTTGAAGTTTTTTTTTTATTAAAACTAGTATTAACTTTAACTTTTTTATAAATCTTAATTATAATATTTAGTAATAATAACTTAATATAATAATTTAATATTAATAACTTAAATACTATTATAATTATAAATTATTTGATAATATAAACTACATTAAAGATTATAAATCTTATAAATTATTAAGTTTATAAGCTTATTTTATTTATAAAAGATTTTGTATTTTCAAAATTATAGGATAATCTTAAATCTATTAAAATAATTTTAAACTTTAAAAAATAATTATATGGATTTCAAAGATTATTCTAAATCTTTTGAATTAAAATAATAATTTAAAATATAATAAAATAATTTTAAATAAAATAAAATAATTTTAAAATTTAAAAGATAATTTTGCGGATTTCAAAGATTATTCTGAGTAATTTTTAATATAATAAAATAATTTTAATAAAATAGTTTTAAGATTAAAATAATAATTTTAATAGAAATAACAAAAGCATTTTAAAGAAAACTTTAATTATTAATTATAAAAGTTTTAGAATAATTTAATTTATATTACTATTAATATACAAATATTAAAATTCAATTAATAATCAAATTAATTTTAATATAATATTTTTATCAACTTTATAAACTACCTCCAACTGTATCAACTAATTTTCAAAACTATATTATTATATTAAACAATTGTTTACTATTTCAAAATATATGTTTCTTTTTTTTAACTTAAACAAATAATATAATCTTTTTATACTTTTCTAATCTTTTTCATTTTCTTTTTTTTATATTTTCTTTTTCTTTTTATTTTTATATATATTACAACTTTATTAAGCATTTCTAATGTTACATTTTTTATTTTATTTGTTTTTTTTTTAAAACTTAAAACAATAGATAATAACAAATTAGTTTTATTTTTAATAAATATTTTTTTTGTAAAATTGTTATGATTTAATGTTTTATAAACCAAATTAAATAACAAATTTATATTATTAAATCTTTTTTTAATTAAAATCTAATCTATTTATTATATAATAGTTTTAGAAATAAATATATTAAATAATCAACTTTTTTTAATAAAATTAAAAGTATATTTTGCAAAAAAATTAATTGAATTATAACTTTAAAAATAATCAATAAAAAATGTAAAAATTAATAAAAAAAAAGATTATCTAATTAATAGAATTTGATTAACATAATTAAAGAATAAAAGGTTAAAGGAAATATAAAATAATGTAATTATAAATCTTTTTGAAAATATAAATAGTATAAATAATTATATCTTTTTTTTAAACTTAAAAGATTGTTAATTATAATACTTTGTTTACTTTATATAAAAGTAGTTTTAAATAATAAAAATATTATATATAAATAAAATAACTTTATTTAAGTTTTGTATTACAGATTATACTCAAAAATAAAGTATCCATTGATTTCAAGTTTTATATACTATTATAAATTTTTAAATCTTAAGTATTAGAGCCTACTAAACTAATAAACAAATAATGTGATTTTTTAAAATGTTTTTTTATTTTTAATAATATATTATTAGCATTTATTATTTTTTTAAATTTAATAGTATTATTATACTAATTATAGTTTTAAAGATTAATAAAAGTAGTATTAAAATATTAAATTATTAATTATATTTAAATTATATTTATATAAATTTGAAAAAAAAATGTTGCTTAAAAAAGCAAAAGATATTTTTTTATATAATTTAGCTTTGTATTAAATTTGAGTTTTTATTTAGCTTTATTATAAAGTTTAGTTTTATTATACTATAATATTAAAAACTTGTAGATCTTCCAACTTTTTTGTTTTTCCTTTCTTTTATTATATTATTAAATTCAAAAATCTTCAAACTTTTTTATTTTATTATATAAAATTAATTAATATTATAGTAATTACAAAAAGTTTGTATATATTATTTTTTAGTTAAAATGCTAAACATCTATTTAATAAAACTAAAAAATCAAAAAGCATTTTTTTAAAAATATTGAAAAATAATAAATTATACTTTTATATTTATATTCAAAATTTATAAAAGCTAAGCTTCAAAAAAAGTAAAAGAAATTTTATATTTAATGATAATAAAAATAATATTAATAATAACAATGATATATTAGTATTTAAATTTGTATTTATAATAGAAGTAGATGAATTATTTAATTGAAAAAATTAGATTTATATTTTATATTTAGCACTTATTACAATATAATTTACTTTGTTAAATGTTTAATCAAATTTTTATATTTTAAAAGGTAAAGAAATAAATAAAAATATTAATATTCTGAAAATTATGTATAAATAAACTTGGATTTAATACTTTAGTAATTATCAGATATATATTTATTAGTAACAATTTAGTACAAAATTATTTATTCAATCTGATTAAAAAAAAGCTAAAAAACAAGATAATATAAATTAATTTTTTTATTTATATAAATATTAATAACAATAAATATAATTCAATTATTTAACAAATACTAAAAGCTAAACTTTTTTAATAATTTAAAAATAATAAGGAAATGTTTTTGAAATATAAAATACTTTATAAAGTTAATAATAAAAAGAATTTTATTAAAAAAAAAAGTTAATATTTATTAAATAATAATATTTAATAGATATCAAAATTTTAATATATTTAAAGCAAAACTTATATGTTTTTAAAACTTTTAGTTAAAAAGCTATTTTTTTAAATTGTATTGATAAGTATAATAAATTCTATTTATATTTATTATAAATAATAAATTAAAAAGAAGATAGAAATAATTGTAAAAGAGTTACAATTAAAAATATTAAATGTAAAGATACTAAATAAGTAAATAAAAGGGTAAAATAAGTAAGATGAGTAGGTAGAGAAGTAGGTAAAGAAATAGGTAAAGGGGTAGAATAAGTAGGATAAAAAGCAAGATAAATAGAATAAAAAGCAAGATAAGGTAGATAAATAGGTAGAAAAGCAGGATGAGTAAGTAGAAGAGTAGAATAAATAAAATAAATATACTGAACAAAAACTATAGGAATTAAAACGGTAGAAGTAATTAAAGCTTGTCAAATAAAAGCGATAGGGATTAGTAAAAAGTATTAAGTAAAAGTAATAGGAGTAATAAAGGTTAATAAAAAGTATTAAGTAAATGTAACAAAAGCAAACAAAATATACCAAGCAAAAGTAGATACAATAGGAGTAAGCAGAGTGCATTGAGTAAAAGTAATAAAAATAGAAACAATAAAAGCAATTGCCTTTTAAACCATTATTTATTGCTAATATATATACTTTATAAGTACCATTTGCTACTTAATTACTATATACATTAATATTATTATTAGCGCTTAAGAAAGAATAAAGGAATAATTGTGAAAAGGAATAGGAAAATGATTTTAAGAAAAAACAATAAAAAAATTTAGATTATTAATAGAAAAAGGAGGTTGGATTTGAAAATAATAATAATATTGAAAATAAAGTAAATTGTTTTATTTTAATTCTTATTTTAAATTATTTTATTACTAATTATATTTATAAAATAAAAATAAATATTAGAATTATTAAATTTAAATAGAAATTTTAAAAATAAAAAAATCAAACAATTATTAATATCTCAATTATTAAGTAATAATTATAATAATACATTAAAGGTAATTGGAAAACTATTAAGTAAAAAAAGCGATATTGAATAAGATTTGTTTTACAGAATTTGTAATATTATAACTTCCAAATTTCAGAAAATACAATTATATTATTATATCAAAGAAGTTTTTTAATTATTGCAAAAAAGAATTATTATTTAATAAAAATATATTCTATTTTTTTTATTACTTTTTAATAATTTTTGAATTGCTTTATTTAAATAAAATAAATAATATTAATTTAAAATATTAGATAATTTTATAATATATAAAATAATTTTATAATTTGTATAAAATAATCTTATAGTATAAAATAATCTTATAATTTGTATAAAATAATTTTATAGTATAAGATAATTTTATAGTTTGTATAAAATAATTTTATAGTAAGAGTTCTGGGACTTACTCGTCGCATATGTAACGCTTTTGCACCTAAAACCTTGATTTTATTATGTTTTTATACTCTTGTTAACTAATTATATAATCAAATAAAACAAATAAAATTTAATTATTATATAATTTAATTAGTAAAATTATATCAAAAATAAGTTACTTTATTTTTAATGAATTTTGTTTGAAAGTTATATAAGTTTAAAGTTGAAATTTAGTTTTTTTCTGAAATTTTCGCTTATTTTATATAGGAAAAGCGTTACAAATTAAAAAATTTGAAAAATTTCAATTTTAAACTTTAATAACTTTTCAACAAAATTTATTAAAAATAATTTGTTTTATTTTTTATATAGTATTAAAGTTTATTAATAATTGTATTAAAAAAAAGTAGGAAAATATCAAATATTGTAAAAGTTATGAATTTTTTAAGTTTATATGGGAAAACATGGTTTTTGCGGTGATTTTGTCACAAAACGTCACGGTGTGCGACGAGTAGGTTCCAGAATTCTTATAAAATAATCTTATAATTTGTATAAAATAATTTTATAGTATAAGATAATTTTATAGTTTATAAGATAATCTTAAATTATTTATTTATTACTAAATCTACTTCAATATCTATTTCTATTTCAATATCCTTTTTAATTATACTTTTTCTTTTTAATTTGTTATTTAATGTTTCTTTTTAACCTAAATATTTGTTATAATTTAACATTTCATTTTGAAATTGTTATATATTTTTATCATTTTTTTTTTTTGCTTTATATAAAATATATTTAATATTAATATTATTTTTATTATTTATATTTAGCTTTGATTTATTTTTATTAATTTTTTTAATATTGTTAGTTTTTACTTTTTTATTATTTATTATAACTTTTATAGAATTCTGTTATATTCTTTTTAATAATTTGAAGAATAATAAATATATATATATAATAATTAAAAATTCTTAATTAAATTAATATACAAAAATAATATTAAATAATATAATAGTTAATATAGTTGTTTAATATTTTATAAATAATAATTATAATTGATTGCAATTTATTACTAATATCAAAAAAATAAAAACTAACCTTGTAATTGATTTTTTATAATTAAATTAATAAATTTATTATTATATTTTAATATACTTTTTTTTGTAAAAATAATATTTATAAATTCAATATATAAAAAATGTTATAAATCAAATTTTTCAAACTTTAGAATAATCAAAAAAGCTATAATCTTTTTTATTTTATCAATAATTTATTCAACTAATTGTAACTATTGTTCTTTACATATAATTAATTATTCTATAGTTCTATAATGTTTATATTATAAATCAATTTCTTAAAGTATAAATATATTATTTAAAGCATTTTAAATATTAGTATTAAAGTTATTTAATTTTAATCTTTTTATATATATAATCTGATACTTTTAAATAGGAAAATTGTATATATTCTTTAACTTTAATATATTAAAACTTTTCAAATTAATTAATAATAATTTGCTAATATTAATAAAAAATTAATTAATAAGGTTATTAATTTTTGTAATGTAATATTATATTAAGGAAATAGCTTTGTATAGTTTTTTATATTATTTGCCTGATTTTTTAATACTGTAAAAATCATTATAATTTCTAATATTTCAAAATGTTTAAATTTAAAGTATTATTTCTTTCTAATATATTTTAATTTTATATTTAATATATTTCTAAATAAATGTTTTTAAATATATAGAATATAAATCCCCATTTATTTGCTAATCTTTTTAAATATAATTATATTTAAATAATTCTTTATTGCTTTTTTTGATAATATTATTTTGTAATTGTTATAAAATATAAGTTTTAAAAGTATACTATTTTTTATATTTAGTAGGGTTGAGTTTTGATTTAAAACTGGTTTTAAAAATTGTTTAAAATATATAAATATCTTTGTTATAATATAATATTTAATTATAATTGTATTATATTTTATTTTTTAAATAAATCAATTTTCAAAGTTATTTGTAAAGCAATAAATCTTTTATTTTATTAATTACTACAATTTTTTTAGTTTTAATTTAATTAATTTGTATTATTGCAAAAAGTTTATAATTCTAAAAGAAGTTATTTTCAAATAAAGTTAATATTTCCAAAGCTAGTAAATTTGGGATTTTTTTTTTTATTTTGTTTTTGTAATAATCCAAATCATTTAAAGCTTTTTTGTATTTTCTTTGTAGAGTATATTTTAATTTTGAATATTGATTTTAATTGTACTAAAAAAAGTATTTAATTAAAAAACTTTTATAATATAAAATAGTAGAATATCAACAAAAAATAATTATAAAAGACTTTTTCGATTAATCTTTTTTAATATATTTTTTATAAAATAAATAGATTTTCGAGGTTCGAAAAGGTCTAAATTATAACTAATAGTTAATTATATATATATAAATATAAAAAGCATTTATAATAATAATCGTTTAATTAACTATCTAAAAATATACTTGTTAAAGTTATAATTCCAATTTACAATCAATATTATAATAAAAAATACTATAAACAATATCCAATAATTTATTAATAATTAACTTTAACAAACCATAAATAATATTAAATTGTTCACTTTGATATAAGTTTTTCAAACAAAAACAGATTTTGTATTTACAAACAAAATTTATAAGACTAATTTGATTTTGTTTTTTGTATTTTTATAAACTATAGTTTATTAATTTTAATATAATAAATTTATAAATGTAATTATTATCTTTACTTTGTAATACTATATTTATTTGATTATTTAGAATATCTTTAATAAAAATATTGTTAACTAGTTATTATTGTAAAGTATCTTTTGTTTCTTTATTATATAATAATTTTCTGAATTAATAATTACTATTCATACTAACTTTCCAAAATTTATCTAATCCTTAATTATTTTTTTTTTACAAAAAACAATAAGAATATATTTTTAATAAAGTTTTTTAGGGTAATAATTTAATAAAAATTGATTTGGTAGTTTTAATAATAAACTTCTAACATTTTTGATGGATATTTAACTAATTATAATATATTAAATTGAATAGTTTTTTTAAATCTATTATTTGCTATTTTTTAATAAATTGCAAGGTAATTTATATACTTTTAGTGTAAATTCTTTTAGCTAATTAGCTTTATATTAATATATTATAATACAATTCTAAATTTTAAATAATAAAAGTAATATAAAAATAAACAAAACTTAGTATATTTATTAATAAATAAAAAACAAAAATCCAGCATTTTAATATATACTTACTAAAAAATACTTATTACAAATCAAAACAATTACTTTTAATCCTAAATATATACAATATATAATTGTTTTAATCAATATAACAATTAAAATGCAAATATAAATTATTAGTAAAGATTCATTTTTGCTATAAAAAAAACTTAATTTTATATAAATCAATATATATAATTTTAATTTCAGTTTTGTTTTTATATATCTCTAGGTTTCGATATTAGTATAATTTATAAAATAATAAATTCTTTATTACAGTTTTTCGAATTTGTATTCAATTTTCTATTTTTTTACAAGTTAATTAAGAATTTATAGGTTTTTGTTGAAAAGTATTATGCATTTTTAAATTAACTAGTTTTTTTATTGTTTAATTAAAATTATCTTTTTTTTCAAAATTATTATTAATATAATAAAGATTATAATTATTGAATTTATTATAATTTATATTGATTTGATACTTTTTTTTTTTCTTTTTCGATTTTCATTTTCGTTTTAATTTCTAAAGTATTTCTAACTTTAAAAGCTTTTTTCAATTATTAAATGTTAAAGGTTTTTGAAGACTTAATATATTATTAGTATCTTTTATATATCTAATTTGTAAATTGCTTTTGCTATTTAAATAATAAAGTTTAGAATTTAGTGCTATTTTTAAAAATATATTATATATATAAAAATAATTATTTAAAATAGAAATAAAATTAAGAAATAAATAGATTTTGTTATAATAAATTTAAAATACATTTAAATAGAAATTGTGCAAAACTATTCGAAAGTTTAAAAAATATTCATTTATAATTACTTTAATAATAAATATTTAATTATATTAGCTATAAATTTAGTTTTATAATTATAAATATTTTTAATATATTTATATAATTGTAATATTTACAATAAAAGAAATAAGCTTTTTATTAAATAATATAAAATTTATTATTTCGCTATTGTAAACACTAATTTTGAAAACTTTTCAAATTTATTTTTCCTAACCCTTTCATATTTTTACTATTTTTTATTTTTTTATTCTTTTTTTTTTTATTTTTTTTATTTTTTTTATTTATATTATTATTTATTATTTATTTTTAAATCTTTTATATTTTATTTCAAATCCTTAATTTTCAATATAATTTTTAATCTATTTATAACTTTTAATCTTTAATCTTTTTAGGCTTTATTTTTGAAGAATAAATAATGTAAATAATTCTTTTTCTAATTTAAAAATATAAAGGAATATTTGTTTAATATTTAATGTTTTATTTAAATTATTGATTTATACTTTTTCTATTAATAATTTTAAAATAAATTTATAAATTCCAAGATTAATATATAAATTAAGTTTTAATTTTTTAAAATATAATAATAACTTCAACTTAAAATTCAATAGTTTTAAATTAAAACTAGAAAATCGAGAATTAATAGAAAAGGAATAAAACAATTAAATTAAAAAAAATTTGATTTAAAAAAAAGATTTGATTAAAAATAAAAGATTCCAAAATAGTTGTAAAACTAACAATAGTAATAATAAAGCTAGTAATATTAGTAATGTTAATAACGCTAATGATATTGGTAATATTGGTAATGCTGGTAATATTGATAATGCTAGTGATATTAATAATACTAGTGATGTTAGTAATATTAGTAATACTAATGATACTGGTAATACTAATAATATTAATGATATTAATAATATTAGTAATATTGGTGATATTAATGATATTAATAATACTAGTAATGCTAATAAAAATAAAAATAATGGAATAAAATCTAAAAAAGAAACTAATATTTTTTTTGCAAAAATATTAATTGTATTTAAGTTATAATATTTAAATAAAAAATAATCAATAAAAAAAAGCTTTTATAAATTAAATTTAATAGAATTAAAAATATATAAAAAAAAGAATGGATTGTTAAGTAATTTTTGTAAAGCTTTAATAATATTTGAATTTGTAAATCGATTTAAAAAAGTTTTGTATTTTTTATAATGTATAAACTTTGTTTTTAAATATAATATACTTCTCAATAATACTTTCTGAATACTATTTAAGCTTTACAAGATTTCTATTAATGTATTGAATAGCTTTTAACATAATTTTTGTATATATTTTGTTTTAATAAGATCTAATTCAAAATATATTAAAAAAAAAGAATATATTTTAAATAAAAAAGTATTTTTATGATTTATAATACCTATTATATAAATATTCAGATCCAAAAGCGAATTAATCAAATAAAATTTTATAGCAAAAAAATATTGTTAGTAATATTCTATTAATTCTAAAGTTGATTTGGAAGATATATTAATTAAATAATAATAATAAATAATAATAAAAATAGAAAATAGTAATAAATTATAATTATAATTATTCTTATACTAAGTAAAATATATATTTATTTAAATTCGTTTTAATTAAATATTTAAACAATATTTTTTAATAAATTTTAAAATTAAGGTTATTTAACTTTTAACTAAAATAATCTTAAATTTTATACTTTGAGATTATTTTAATATATAATTTTAGCTTTTAAATCCTAAAATAATTTTAAATTATATATTTTAAGATAATTTCAAATTTTTACCTTAAGATTATTTTAATATATAATCTTAAATTTCAAATCTTAAAATAATTTTAAAATAAATTTTTTAAAAATAATTTCAAATTTTATATTTTAAAATAATCTCACAATTTTTAAAATAACCTTGTTTTATTTAATATATATTATTTTGAAACTTTTTTAATGAAAATTATATTAAAAAATTCTAAAAAAATTTTAAAATATTACAACACCTTTATTAAATTATTAAAATTATTTGAAATCTTTTTAACAAATTATTTAATTTTTATTTAATTTATTTAATAAATATTAGGTTTTACTAGGTTGTTACTTATTAATAGGTAATAATTTAGTAAGGCTTTAGTCAATCTGCTTAGGGTGATACAGACAGCATTATCCAAATAGTCTCAGATTCAACGGAGAACTGTAAATACATCTATATGAGTTGTCCTGCGGCCCAATTTCTTTTGTTTGATTTTACTATGTATGTCAATCATCTTCAACTTTTGCCCCTTTAAATGCACAGAAATCGGCTTACTAGCTTGGATTACACAATTCTTCATGATGATGCATTGTATCAATTGACACTCAGATACACTTAGGTAGAAACAGATGAATAATTCACACGTGGGCTGTATTGGAATCTCTCAAACCCCGCTTCTATATAATTACAAACCTTGACTACGGATCGTGGCTTGGAGCCATCTTGGGCTATATAAAGGCATTGTATCGAACTTCTAAGGCTATAAACACTTTGAACACAAGAACCACGGACTCTTCGGGGAAACTGTGGCGAGCATACAGTAGAGTGATTCGGTTTCTTGCAGTTCATGTAAAAACGCAACAGAATCACGGTTAAGTGAAAGAGCTGGCTGATGTATGTGTGAGAATGAGATGTGTGTAAACAAACGACAGCGAGTCAAAACTTACTGTGAAGAAGAATTGACAACCGATATTAACCAAAAGGAGTATATTTGAATCTTACAGCATAGAGGTATGATGCCCTGCAATTTGCAAGTCCTTTTTACATTGAACAGAAGAGTAAGCCCCTGGGCTCTGTTGTCCGAGGCCTATATCTATTGAGCCATAACTTCAAGTTTAATAGCAGAGAAAGGTTTCGGGGTGAAGACTGACTGTATAATAAAATTTGTGCCAAGGGTAGATAAGAGTGAGGGATGAGAGGTAAATACGGTGTAGCACTTAATGGAGTATGCATTCTCTCAGAAGAGTGCCACTACTTTCCCTCTTCTCAACTAGGAGGAATACTGGTAGGTAGAACACATACCACAGATGATTCACTTTAAATGCCCCAGCTCCACACCAAGCTAACAAGCACGACATCTCTATAGAAGATACCAATACGTACTGAACAAGAAACACCACACACACCTGAGAAAACCACCTTCTATAAGGGTTTCATGTTACGGGATCAAAACTCATGCCATTGATTTCCCTAGAACGAAAGCAAAGCCGGAGATAATTCTGAAGCCGAGACTGAGACTGGCTTTAAGTACAAAATTCACTATCCATATAAATCAAAGGATAGCGGAAATAGCCATAATCATCAACATTGAAAATTTCGACAGAAAATAAATATAAATGTTAATCAACAACAGCAACAACTAAAGTTGGCACGATAACCCAGTACATTCGGTACGCAAATCAACACTCTACAGCCATTCCAGAAAACCCGTCCAAGCTGTATGACTGAACACCTGTTATGGCGGCAGGTTGAAGAGCGCAATCTTTGCAGTCCTTGCCAGGAATGTAGTTTGGTAGTGTGTCGCTTTCCGAACTATACCCCCTGCTCTCAACCTCTTTATATAATACACTCATCTTCAAATTTCCAAACCCCTTATTTAAAGTATTCACTCCACCTCACTCCAAAGCACCACAAGACTCAAAAGATAGTACCCCTCCCACTCCCCCAACCCACTCCCCTCTTTCAAAGACCTCCTTTCCCAGACCCCCCGCTTCCCACAATCCCCTCGTATACTCTATATAACCTCCTCACTCTCTTGTCTTAAACTCCCCAATACACATCCAGAGATTTAGCAGCTATTACACAGCTTGGTAGCCCAACCCTGCAGTTCAGTTGATCCATCAGATATGGTTTCCATCGGCGTAACTATGTCGATGGAGATGAGAGGGGAAAAATGGATCAAGTAGGTGGGCGAATTTTTGAGATGGCTGGTGGTGATTGTTATGCAGTGCTGAAAAGGACAGAGACGATAATGATAACGATAATGAATAAGGACAATAATATGTAAAGAAACACGAACGATTGTTAGCCGCTGTTAGCGAGATGTTTTACTATGAACCATGGATCTGGAAGTTCATCACGATTTTGTTAAGAATCTCTTGCTCATGGTATCATTCATCTGTATCAACGCAACTCCCAAACGAGAGGTATTCTAATCTGAGTTTGATCGTTCTAAAATCTTGTACTCTAGTACAACATATATCTATCTATCCTTCCAAGTTCCTCCCCACAATCAAACTCCAAAATTCCAAATATATACAACCATAACCATCCTTCTATCTACAATTTCCTCCCCCCTTGATCAATCTTTTACCTCTGCTTATGCCTATACATAAACCTCAACCCCAAAAACGCCACGACCCTATAAACCACACCCAACGCCAAAAGCATCAACATATCCCGAGTAAAATGGCCCAAATGATACCCAATTTCATCTTTCGCCGTCTCAATATCATACAAATACCCCATCGGACTAATATTCTGAGTGAAGTAACCCTCGGCCAACCACGTGCCCGGACTTGCTCTCCAGAGCCATACGATATGCCAACTTCTGACGTTCTTCAAGCTGGGTGACATGCCGTTGAGTACACCGACGATGAGCGAAGACATGAGTGCGAGGAGGGGCCCATCTTCACGACGCGTGACCATGCTGATGCAGGATGCGAGACCGTATATACACCAGAAATAAAGGAGGTTGGCGGTGAAGATGTCGATCCAACTAATTCTCGGGGTGGTCATTAAAGCAAAAAGAACCGTGAAATGGAAATTGGAGAGAATCATGCGGGGAATAGTCGAGATGACTTTGCCAATGTAGTAAGCGAAGCGATTATGACCCGCCGCGGCTTCTCTCCAGTAAACCAATTTTTCTTCCCCAAAAACTTTTACTCCTGGTGCGGATGCTGTGAGGCCGATGGCAAGACCGACAAGGAGTGCCATCTGGGGAACGGAGTTGTAATCAATTGAAGAAGAGAGCATTTCGTAGGGTTCGATCAATATGCCGCGGAAATTTGCCCCCTTCTGATTGAGTTCAGCAAGACCAATCAAGAACCCAGACATGGCACCGACACCCAATTCGAAGAAAAAGGATGATTTGATGCGATACTGTTGGAGCAGAGAACGTAGGAAACAAAACCAGATTTGTCGATACCAATACGTGCCCCGGGTTTTGATAGTTGCAGAAAGAGCGTTGGAGTCAGCCATAGAGACACCAGGACCCTTCAGTTCCTCAAATGGGTTTTCGGGATGATTTTGCCAGTGTTCGATAAGAGGTTGGATGCCAGCATCTCCAGTACGTTTGTAGAGACGTCCTTCGCCAGCAATGATATCACCCATAACATCAGATGGATTGCCATGTTCGGGGAATTTGAAGCCAAGACGTTCGAAATGAGGTTTTACACCTACTTGAGGTCCCAAATATATCATGCGTCCTGCACCAAGAAGTACGAGACTATCGAGGGACTCGAAGATTTCTTGACGGGGTTGATGGATGATTGTTACGATGGTCATACCGAGGCGGGAGAGAGCTTTAAGAGTTTTCATGATAGAATTCGCAGCTGTTGCATCGAGACCTGAAGTGGGTTCGTCGAGGAAGAGAGCCCTGGAGAGAATGTCAGTCGAGATGGTGAGCTTGGAAGGATAGGACTTACATAGGTGCAGCTGCTAACTCCATCCCAATACTAACTCTCTTCCTTTGACCTCCTGAGATGACCGGAGCAGCAGTACTACCAACCAAAGAATCTTTTACGTGGGAAAGCTGAAGACAAGCAAGTAAAACATCAACATGATGTTGAATTTCACTTTCCTTCCATGTGCATGGTAATCTAATTCGTGCAGAGTGAAGGATGTTTTCCCGAACAGTAAGCTCCGGTAGAACGATATCGTCTTGGGGTACATATCCGATGATTTTCTTGTACCTACGATTGTTAGTTTCCATAACCATTCTCGGCAGACAAACTTACTTTGAGATGTTACCAGCAACTCCATTAACTTTAGTAACACCACCAGTGTTTTTGGTTTTACCCATAAGAACGTTGACAAAAGTCGCTAATACTCGTTAGCTTGATGGTGAAGGGGAAGGACTAATTGGTGAACATTACATTTTCCCGCTCCCGAAGCACCCATAACCCCCCACAAACTTCCAGCATCAATCAAACCTGAAACTTGTGAAAGAATAGGTTTCTTTGCCTTGGGCGGATGGAAGTTCAAGTCTTCAAATTCGAATGTTAATCCAAATTTACTGCCCCCGAAACATTTCGACAAAGACTGTACAAACAATTGCAAATCGGTGCTCATGACTTGCTCATCTCCCTCATATTGATCGTCATAATCAAATGCCTCATCCACATTACCCAATTCCTCAAATCCTGTAGGTTTCCGTTGAAGATTCATAATCCTCTCCTCCATAGCAGTATTTCTTTGTTCTCGAGCTGCCTGGAGTTGCTCGTCATGAATTTGAGAATATTCTCTTCCTCGAAACATTCCTGGTTTCGTGAATGTTTTCCTATTCGATCGCTTCTCCTTTCGAGTCCTATTACTGAATTTCCTCTTCAAACTTATTACAAGTGCCGCAAGCACTAAAGCCGCATCCACTACTATTAAGATGACCAATGGTCCAACGTTCATATCTCTGATGCTTCCTTCTGCACATCTGGACCCAACTGCACATTTCGTTGGTTCGTATGATCCTTGTAGGCAGTAAGATCCTTTTGGGCATTTGATTTGCTCTTTTCCTCCCGGTGGACAGTAATATCCAGTCTCACAGATCGAAGGTTCGAAAGTTCCCATAGTTGGTCTGCATGTCCCTCCTGATAACCTCGCTGCCTGACAAGCGGGGTTTGGGGGACAGTATTCTGGAAGATATGTAGCATTATTATTTGGACCTGCAAGAGAAAATGATGTTAGCCTTTTCTTGTGCCAATTGCGACTCTGATTTTACTCACAGTAGAAGCCCTTTGGGCACCCAATATCATTCCACGAACTTGCGTTCTGAATAGTTACTGGTTGTCCACCAAAGAAGCAGGTCGAATTCGTCGTTGACCCCGTCATTATTACAGTATTGTACAATATTTGGTCCTTTACTGAGTTTACAATTCAAAGAAATCAACAACATAATAAGGAAAAGTCCATCTTACCTGAGTGTAGATGAAGATTATACTTATTACCTCTGCCTCTCCTCTGCTCGTGTCTTCGAGATATCTTTACGTGAACGCGTGAGATTTTAGGCTGTGGATCAGGCACCGCATAGGTTTCCAGAAACCTAAGCCTTGTTTGTATGTCTTCTGCGCAGCATATCCACAGTTACAATCAGATCCATTTATATCCATCTTCTATTTCATCCTTTCCAGGCCGGCTGAGTGAAATATATGAAGATCTAATCGACATCGATATCGACAACCACAACCATAACCGAACACAGATCCATGCATTCGTAGGTTTAAGCAGCAGTGAGCGGGTGTCAATGATTGGGCTGTGACCGGCTGTATACGAGTGGACGTATCAGAACGAAGACAACGTTGGAAATGTGTACCTTGACGATGCTTGAGTAAACAAACATAAAAAAAGCGTTGTTCTTATAAGATCTCCACTAAAAGGCACCTAGTACATGGTTGCCCTAAGCTTAGATAGAAGCTTATAATGAAGTACTAAAGGTCCATCTCCCTTGCATAGGATTCCGCTCCTCTCCGCCATAATCCTATTTCCTCTTACTAATCCTCAGATGTTATTTTTGAGAACAAGTACCAATCAATATACTGAAAGTCTTTCAACTGGACTTGAGCTTCATAGACTTTGTAGTATTTTCAGCAATATCAAATGCAGTCAAACAAAACCCTGGTAGGCGATGCTTATCCTGTAAGGCAATTCACGTTGTCATTCCCAAGCCCCATAAGACTTAACTTTTTAGGGAATTTTTGAATCCTTCGTTCCAGATTTAGATAACAAAACAACACGGCCCAGCCCAGCCTTCTCCAGTTCCCATTAGTTGAGGGTATCGTGGTGATATCAATTTCAATGTCCAAGAAAGAAAAGGTAAGCAAGACGTTTCATGACGGGATGCTACGTCAATGTCTTACACGAAACGATGATCCTCGAATCCTTCGACTCCTCGAGAGATTGATTGACCCTACATCCAACCCCATTCCTTAATTTTCGTGATCCCACTCTCCAGCTCTAGCTCTAGCCCATCCCTGAGAAATCTGCCTCGCTACTGAACACACTAC
Source organism: Myriosclerotinia duriaeana (assembly GCA_002162615.1). Classification (NCBI taxonomy): domain Eukaryota; kingdom Fungi; phylum Ascomycota; class Leotiomycetes; order Helotiales; family Sclerotiniaceae; genus Myriosclerotinia; species Myriosclerotinia duriaeana. The sequence goes on from NGKI01000005.1 coordinate 1,534,339, forward strand.
CCCACTAGCTGTACGTCAAATACACAGCTGTTCCCACAGGTGACAGCCTGACAGGACCGTCTTAAAGAGCTAGGATAACCTATTGCTAGTGGAAAAGGTTTAAATGGATCTCTTCTTGATCTGTTGATATACACCGCTAATAACATTTGTTCGGCGGTGCAAGGACATGCCATTGTTTGTTCATTAACCTAGGTCGGCGACCGTTTATTGGACACTGAGATCATGGAATGATGATCACACGAAGATTGGCGATTGATGTTATCCTCCGGTATTTATTGATTGAAATTGATAACTTCAAAGTTGTTACTTCTCATGACTTGTTTGTTCTCACACGCTCCAGCGATACTAGTAGAGATGATATCAAACAAGTTATTCCAAGCGGGATAGCTATTTGACGAGAATTTCTATTGTGGCATGTTCAGCAACGAATAGTATTCATTTCCTTTTCTCCATTCATCGCACTTCTCTGCCGTCGTCATTTTCTTTTTCTTCGTATTGCAGTCATCGGCCATCTCTACAAGGAAATAGTGTCCCTATCGAGAAGGTTAAACCAAAAAAAATTATAAGAAGCCCGGATCGGCCATGATCTTCAGAATAATATCTCCGAAGAAAGAAGAGGAAAAAAAAGAGAGCAAGAAAATGTATGTGAGAGGGGGATTTATATATGTCAAAGATGATTGTGGGCTATGACTAGCCCCCCCCTCTACCCCTCTTACCCGGTACCACCACACTACACACAATGAGAATTGAGGTGCGTGTAGGCACTAGTAGGCCTTCATAAAATAGGAAAGGTAAACTATCCAATGTGTCAAGGTGAAGAGGAGACGGAAAACCGGTGTAGGAAAGAGAAAATAATAAAGGAAAGGTTGGTGCACAAGTTGTGCTTAAAGAACTCAGAGCTGTAGACAGCCGGTGTGCCCTTCATGCCTACCTTTCTAATATATATATCTACTTGCGGGCTCACAATTGTTTTTCGCCACGATATATGGTAACAGTATTTCCAAAATTCCACGTACGTTAGAAGGTATTAAAGTCACCATCAAACTACGGCAACACACCCTTGGTATCTTCGACAAGGATATTCATGCCATGCATGCATCACGAGTTGCTTATGTTGATGTATTAAAGTTTGATTGAAAGCTCAATTCCTACATTCTTTGATGCAATAGCAAAAAGAATACTCTATGTGGTCGTGTGGAATGGTGCTCGAGGGACCTTCACCTGTTATAATCTTCAAAAGCAATTATCATTACCCCAAGTAGAACTAGTAGCAATGCAACCAGCCTGATCCACATCCTTCCTTCCTTCCCTCTCCCACTTCCCCCTCCCACTCCCCGGTCATCTCCCCAGTCATCTCCCCAGTCATCTCCCCATCCAACCTAAACTTCCCACTTCCCACTTCCCACAGCCCACAGCCCAGCATCATCTCCCAAGAATCCCCCTCCCTCCCAAAACATAACATAACCTAAATCCCACCTCGCATAATCCATCCCACCTCGCATAATCCATCCCACCTCATCCCATCCACCCCCCATCA
>NGKI01000005.1:1542157-1579786 GCA_002162615.1 Myriosclerotinia duriaeana
CCCCCTTTAGTCTCCCCCTTTCTCTCCCTTTCCCGTACGCATACAAAGACGAGAATACCAAATCTAAGTCTGCATTGCAATATGCAAATATATCATAGTCCCTACCTTCCATAGGTATGTATCCATATCTCCATTCCCCAGAACGCCGAGATGATGACAAAGGGACAAGTGAGAGTAAATCGATGAAAACGCCGGTGTGATGCAGATCTTCTCTCTTAATGTTGATGAAAAAAGGAGAGTATGGTACGGCAAAAGAGCCGGGGTGTAATAATACTGTCCGGTAACAGTAAGATCAAATGGCGGAAGGCAAAATAGCCACTGTGGTGTTCAAGTATTAGATGTAGAGCCCGAAAGCTTGAACAAGATTCGCAGGTTACATTCGTCTTTTTTGCTGGTACAGACCCAGGCCTGAATGAAATGTAATTGCTCGCTAATATCAGTTTGCTGTGAATAGTAACAAGTTATTGTAGTCATTGTTACAAGGGGAATTGATCCTTGCCATAAATCCTCAAAATAAATCCCCTGGGATATAATATGTAAAGTTGAGAATGTGAAGTGGATATCAGAAAGTAATATGTCGAATTATTTGAATCAAACGCTCTTTAATGCAGGTCCATGGTCTTCTTGGCTTGTTCGTAGACGACGTATGTGATGCTGACGGCAGGTACGACCTTGAACAAATTTGGCGCAAGCCCCTTGTACAAACCGCGAAAGCCTTCATTCTTCATAGTTTTCTGCGCAACATCCATAATACCTGTGTAAGTTGGAGGGTGAAGAACGGTGCCTTGAGCTTGTAGTCGAGTGCGGAGAAGGTTGATTGGATAGACTATACTTGCGCCGAACGCCCCAGAAAATGCGCCGATGGCTCCTGTAACAAACGGCCCTGGTGTCGCATCCTCCTCACTACATCCGAGACGTGCAATGTTTCGACGTGCCATGTAACCCTTCAAGGTTTCGAACGTAGCGAGATCAATAGCAGAATAGGGGAAGATGCCAACAAGACCCATCGTCAAACCTCGGTAGGCGCATCGAATCCCACCCTGTGTCCACATCTGCTTCGCGGTAGCGGCGATAAGGGCATTTCCGCGAGGGCCTCCAGCAACAATTTCGCATTGCATTCTAGATACAGTGAGTTAGTGAGTAGGGATATAAAGGCAGGATGTCTTACCGGAATTTCAATGTATCAATTGGGTAAACGACCAATCTGCGATGAAGGGTTAACGGATATTTCATGTGACTGAAACCAAAGTACTAACTGCGACATTATTCCAGCAAAACCACCTGCAACAAATTTTGAGTAAGGGTTTATCTTTTTGGAGTTACCATGACCTTCAAATTCAGCCAAATGTTTCTTCGCAGCTTCAAATGAACCAAATTTGATAGCACTTTCAGGCATAACTTTGAGGACATTCAAACCATTGCCTGTGTATTTATCAGTTTGTAGGAAAAGTAAAGACGGAGAGAAACGTACCAGCAAACAAGCTGCGTATACCGCCCGCTTTCCAAAGTTCCTTGACAGCAAGTACCAAGGGCTGCCCAGCCATTTTAGCAGCGGCAGCCGCATTGCCTTGCTTCGCAGCTTCGAGAGGCGCACTCTTTGCAGAGACATTGGCGATAAGGTAAACTTTCAAGCGATCTATAGGAGCTGTTGCTGTACGAGAGAAGATTCCAGCGATAGCACCCGCCGCGAAGTAGCCTGGATCAGGTAATATCTCCGTCAGCCTTGATCTCTCTGATGGCACTAACTTTTGAGAAACTTCGTGGGTTAGCTCCTTAGGCCGACGTCCCCTCAAAACATTGGATATCATTTCAGTGTGTGGATGAATTGGGTCGACATCATGGTCATACGATTCATTGACAGAATTGAGTGGTTGTGTATTTGCTAAATCCATATTTGCGATATTGTTGTGGGAAGCCATGGGCGACGATGCTTCTTGAATATGAATCGTTGAAGTACGGCCACGATGCGGTTCAGCGATACTAAGAACGGCCCCAAAAAGAAGCTTAAGAAAATATGTTTTGGTACCTAAGCCTTTGAGTGTATCTTCTCGAATTGAAGTATCGCCCTCAGCGTTCACGGAAACTGTAGACTGATAATAAGATAGTACAGCCTTTAGGGGTTGGGTAGAGGCTGTAGCGGGTAGAAATAACAAGAAGTTTCTAAAATTGTGGGTTAGGAATGATTGATTTCAGAGGATTTAGACTTTTAGACTTTTAGAGGCTACATTGGTGTATGGTTACCGGTAGTTGTGCTAACGTTTAACCCATTCTTAGGCGGAATCATATAACCACCATCAAATATACAAAGTAAAGATTGGAAGAAATCATCTGCTTCGGGTGATTCCACTCATAGTAGAAGAAATAGTTTCACTGACCTCCATTCATCAAAAGTTATATATCCCTTAAAATAAAGTTAGATATGATCCATGGTAGGTCTCCAGAAATGGTATTTGTACGAACATCATGATTCATATCAACCTCTTCGAAGAACTGGTCTAATTTAGATTTCGAAATGCTGAGTCCAGCTTTCTTGAATGCAACTTGCAATTCATCTTTATCCAATCTGTTGTCGTGGTCCTTATCAATGCCCTGGAAGAGGGTGAATAACTCTTTTTCTGTTTTCTCGACGAAGGTTCGAAATTCTAGGAAGGAGAACCATTAGTGAAAGTTCATGAAGCTGCAGACCATGAGAGCGCTATTGGGGATAGCAGCTGGCATTGCCCGTACCCTCATATTGAATAACTTCATCCCCATTTTTGTCCATAGCCTTGACTACATCTCTTAGCATATCACTGGCATCCTTTAGAGGATGATCGATCCTCTGCAGCCCCTTTTGAAGTTCTTGCAGATCAATCTCGCCTTTCTTCTCTGTATCCAACTTTCTCCATAGCTGCTCAACCCTATCGTCGCGAGCGTTCTGGCTTTCTGATACTTTTGATAGCTTCATGATATCTTTTTTAGTTGCGGCCGTGGGGTTATGATTTCGCAATCATATCGTGCGTAGTAATTGATCAATGAACTGATCAAGAGTTGAGGGGTTATGGTTATCATCGATGCGAATTAGCGATCATTTTCTTCTCCTTCTTCTGCTTCTGCTTCTCTAATTTTCATAGCATTGTCAGAGTTCCTGTGCAAAGTGAAGCATGGAAGTGAAGTTAAGTTTGAATTTCAGGGCGCAAACTTCCAAGATTCATTCAGAAGCTTGACCAATGAGAATTGCTTGATTGGTTGTACTCCACCACCGTAACACACCATAGTGGGGAAGGGGGGGCCGGCTTTCCCATCCTCCCAGCCTTGTCGCTTTTCAGCCTCGGAACTTTCATCATCGCACAGAGTTCAGAATTAGTGAATGCTGTTGCATCATTACATTCACAACTGGATTCTGGAAGGAGAGTTCAAGTGAACAGTTTTTTTATATCCTACAGCGCCCTTAACATATTATTAAAAAAGGAAAAAGGAAACGCCTCGACAGTTCTGCAGAGATAAACAAGATTTGGAAGAATGCCATTCTTTCCACACTTCCAGAGAGATTGAATTCGAAATATCGTCCGATAAATTGTCCTACTTCTAAGGCTATCCGCAATGGCTGCCAATTATTGGGAGGTAATTTTATATCGGAGAATACCTCATACATTTCCTGGGACCAACAGTTAATCTTTCAGTAGTCAACTCAACGAAAACACTGGCAATTCACACGAGAACAATTGGAGGATTTACGAACCAAGCTTGAGGATGAAGACCAAACTCTCGTACAGGCGTACCCTCTGCCACAACTGAGGCATCTGAGCATCTATTTCAATCAACGTACGATTTAGTGTAATGCCAGCGTTCGAAGGCTTAGTCGATTGACAGTTAATCTAGAAATGACCCGACTTGGAAAACGCCTCGGTGTACGACAGCAAGCAATGGCTACAGCGCAATTATATATTCGCCGATTTTACTCGAAAGTCGAAATTCGGAAAACAAATCCATACTTGGTTCTAGCAACAGCAATGTATTTGGCCTGCAAGATGGAAGAATGCCCACACCATATCAGACTTGTGGTGAGTGAAGGTAGAGGATTATGGCCTGGTATGTTCTCCAGTATCTCAATGGCGGAAATTACGACGACCGAAATTCGCTGACGACAATAGAATACTTCAGCAATGATACTTCGAGGCTTGGAGAATGCGAGTTCTTCCTCATCTCCGAAATGAGTTCACAAATGATTGTCCATCATCCATACAGGAGTTTGACTGCCCTCCAAGGTACTTTCTCTTTAACAGCAGAAGAATCCAATCTTGCTTGGTCTATTGTAAACGACCATTACATGACCGATTTACCTTTATTTTATGCCCCCCATACCATTGCCATCATGGCTATTCTTCTGGCTCTAGTACTCAAGCCGAATGCAACGGGAATTCAATCTGCTAGTGGTTCTTCAGCTAGCAACATTGCAAGTGCCGCACAAACTGCATTGGCGACCGCTGGCCAAGCGAAGAACGGAGCTCCTGAGAAGCAAGGTGGGAGAACAAAAGTACAAAGATTAGCAAGTTGGCTTGCAGAAAGTACTATTGATATCGAAGCGATCGTTGATTGCACGCAAGAGATGATATCATTTTATGAGGCTCAAGAGCAATATAACGAAAAGCTTACAAGGGAGCAGATCAATCGGTTTATCAAAGCTCGGGGTTTGGATAAATGAAACAAGATGAATGAGCAGCAACAAGAGTGAGACCTAATTGCAAAGGAATTGAGTGGCACGCGTAAGTAGAAACTTGATATCATTGAATACGGAAAGGGGACTGGAAATAATAACGGTTATATGCAGGCTATACCATGAAGCTATCCAGATGTCTAGAAGAGTATAAAATGAACTCATATCTCGCCGGCAACTTGGGAACACAGGATGTGGATTTCAATTCCAAGAACTACCCACACACCATTGAAGAAACCATGTCTATCAATGGAGGATAAAGGATCGTGACCAACATCAGCTGCTGCTGTGGGCAAACCCATTGTTGGTTCTATCAACAGAGTTGAGATAGCCACATCGCACCGCATCATACGCAGCTCCTGGCTCTATATTTTCGGAATTTCACTTCGCTATTCGCTTAGCCACTTCGTTCGCTGGATACAAACCAATTGACTACGTTGTTGGATAGATCTTCATATCCTGAGACTTTGAAATTGCATGGTATGTTGGTTTCATGGCCGACACGTGTCTCCGGCTCTGCGGCAAAGAATATATTCTACAAGTATTGCATCTGGAATTTTGAAGACATCCACAATGTGTTTTGTGTGACGTGGCGGGGGATATTTGTTGATTGGCTTGAGGGTATTAGAGATAATACAACTGGAACATAATTCATTTTCAATGGACTTAAAGGAAATATTGTATTTCGTTCACTTGTTCGAGATTGAATCGAGAACAAGTATAACCATCAAGTGATGAGTCCAATAGCCGACTTGACAAGATCACATCTACACGCTACAGCACACTCGATTTTCAGTCGCAGCTCCTTTCAAGACTCGCTACTCTGGTTGACTCAATCAGACCTTACCTGATCGATATCCTACTATTCAAGGACTCATTTATATCTTCTAGATCTCCTAGTTTGTCGTACTTGTAGCTTTGTGTTTGGAACATCATACCACTGGCATCACAATATCATAATCACCGTAGCATAACATCCGATGTATAGCATACCAAACATCAAGTTTCCGTTATGGTTATCAATCAGCTCACGTGGTATTACGAGTTCAACCATCATTACGACTCAAAAACCCGAGCAATGCGCCATCAAATGAACTCACATCTTGCCTTTCAGGCCGTACAATTTTGAATATGATCTCCAAGGAGATGCGCGGGGCCAAACTCCTCAAACCGGGTTAATCCATCAATTGATGTTTATGCAACACAACAATTCATAGGCTGCCGTACTCAATGTCTACACTAAAGTTGTGCAAAAAAGCGGTGTAGATCCATCTATACACACCATTTAAATACACCCCTCCCCCCCCTCACCTGCACCCAAGCCGCTAATTAACCAATTCCATATTCTTAGGTGTCACATCGAAACGCATGCTTCATATTGATTGGCTTTTGTTTCCATTGCCTTTTTAGGTGAATTAACTGGGATGATCTGGAACCATGGCTAAGTGTGAGTGCTGTGCGGCTTGAGTGGGATCGCTTAGAAGTTAGAGATGATAGGTTTTATGTTGGGCTTGGGACTCCGTGCGCTGGTTGCACAACACAGCCTTCTCCGGAATTGAAAGAGAGTCAGTCCTTCTGGGGACGGGCGTGCCCGTTGGATGGGAGTTGTTTTTGGTTCTGAAGTAAGTGTAAAAATACCACCCACCATTGTACGGTAGCTCCGTAGAAAGAGCATCCAGAAGAATTGTGTGCTACTGGAGTTTTTGGATAAATGCTGTAGATCCGATATCATGGGATTGTTATACCCTGTGCTTTATGTGTTAATTGAATAATGCTAGGAGCTTAGGAGCTTTGAGTAGTGGACCATCATGAATGTGCTGTGTATTGACAGCCTGTGCTTTCCTTTGTTACAACAGTTAGTGGTGTGTTAAATCGGTTGATCGTTACGGTGGACTGTTATGGTGTTATAGTATAATAATGGTATATACTATAGATACTATAGTGTTATGGAGGATTAATCGAGCCACTATGGAGTTACCGTCAAGGACTGGAGGGGAATCGGATTTCGGAAATCAGGTTGGCAAGTTCAAGCATTTCAAGCATTTCGATCGCTTCCACACATTTGAATGAAGGGTACCATTTGTGGTGACTGTCCGTGGATGGATGGAAATGGACAAAACGGAAATGAGAGTGCTTGCGCATACTGAACAGAGCGTTAGGGTTATTTCAACCCATTTCAATTTGTATGGTACTGCGGTTTGTATGATCTCCAGTACTAAGGTCAGTGTGGCTGTTAGTACCTACCAATAATCCCCATCTGTTCGACAACTGCTTCTAAAACACTATGCAGGACTTGAATCATTGATTCTACCAGGAATCCAGGATGCAACGTTCAGCAAAGGAAACTTTAGTCGTGCATAGCATCGCATAACACATAACATTTGCTGGCATTGGACTGGACAGGACTGACGCTGCTGCGCTGACGGCGGTTGTATTTCTTACTTATCTGATATTTGGAGGGTTCGTTGTAGCCAATCATTTAAATTTGTGCAGCACTGTATACAGGACAAGGGCGGGAGAGACTGGTTGCTGATCCTTGTGTGTTCCAGATTTTAAGCATCCTTTCTTTTATCTGATTATTGAATCTGTTCCGAATAATGTTCAAAGGTTCATCAGCACGGAGTACAAAACATAAGCCTGAATGGAGACCGGTGTATGTAAACGAAAGGAATAAATACTCTTTGTACTATTTCATGTACGGCGGGGAGAAGTGTTGTTTCTTTTTCATGTGTTGAAGATATTCATGGCTATTTTTGGATTGGAAATGTTCAAACAATAATCACTTCAAAAATTCAATCTTCGTATTTCAGTAGTGGGTTAATATTAAATAAATATGGGAATTCAATTTCATGCAATTACCGTATGGAAATGATAAATGAAAGATTGGGAATGGCCGCGTATTTTGGTGGGAACTAACTGATGAGATCATCAAATGTATAATTGGATGAAAATAATGGCCTGTTGGGTCCCAGACTCCTACGGTCTAGAGAGATGAACTTGAGGGAAGTTTCTAAGGTTCTCAAGAATCTCAACCCAGTGCCCACGGACGAGTCAGTAAAGTCCCTCTCTAATATTATTATTAATATCTATCGATTTTCAAGTCCTTTTTAGACTCCGATTTAATCAACAAAATCGGAAAGTTTCTACGACGACGTTAGGGCTTTGTTAAGTACCGGTATATTGTTTTCTTGGGGGAAAAAAACTTGTTATGCAAAATGCTTAAAAACGTATTGATTTGAATGATGGAAAGACTCAAGACTCAAGACTCAAGAACTCAAGAGAGACTTTAAGCCCTGAAAGTGGCAGAGTGAGTGAGTTAGTTAGTTATTATTATTATTATTAGTCGGAACCTTGATGAAAGTTTGTACGAAGTACCTAGATGGGAATTATTAGTACGGAGACCTTTGGACCCTTCTAGGAATCTACCTAGGTAGCTGGAGGTACTAGGTAGGTATTAGTAGGTACGCCTAAAACGCCTTTACTCTTCCTTTCCTTTCCTTTCATAATCTATTACAAAAGGGGTTAAGGATCTACTATTTCGCTTATTCATCCAGTCATATCTCTTTCTATAATATGACCTGAGCGCTTTTTGGTTTAGTAGAATTGCTAGCTCAATCTTGTAGTGTGATTTTTCATTTCAATTCGCCACTACCTACCTAGTAGACTGTAGTACTATACTGCTTCTTTTCCCCTCCCAGAGTCCCAGCCATCATCTAAACCTATTTGTTCTCCCACATTATTATTATTGCCTTCTCATTTCTATCGCCAATTCTCAAAATCTTTACTTCTTTCCCACAACACAAGTTCACTTCACTTTGATCAAAAACAATATCTCAATCGATAAACATCTAATATTATCAATCAACCTTGATCTACTTCCATTCCAATACATATATAGCGATTAAATTCTTCATCATCATCATCATCATCATCATCGTCATCATCATCATCTTTATTCATCCTCTTAGAAATCAACAATCAAGCTCAAATTTCATCCCCGCCCAACAAATCCTTTGTTGCTCATCACAAAGCCTTACCGGTCGGGTCACTTTCCAACTCAGCACAACACAGCAACACCAAAAAAACAACACACAACATACACAAAATCCAAGCAACCCACTCTTATATTACCCGCCTCCAATATACATGAGTCGATAATGTCTTCTTACTATCAACACTTTAACGCTCATCAACAGCACACTACCCCTTCGAATGCCCAGAATGGATCGGTACACAATCGAAGTCGTCGAAATGCCCGTCTACCACAGAATAATCACAATAAACAATACCAAAAGATCGTGAAACGTGAGGAGGAAGCTGCCGCCGTGATGAGTTATCGTCGACAATTTGAAATCGCAAGATCATTTGATTTGGAAGATGATGCGGAATTCTGTCCAAATCTTCTGACTGAAGAAGATATGGTATCAATCCACGGTTCTGGCTCTGATCGTTCTTCGTTGGCGAGTGGGTCGCCTACAAGCTCACCACAATCGACACAGGTATCGGTAAACCTATCTCCTGATACGAACTTCTCTCTCAACTCCAACTCTCATCCATTCATTCAATCCGGCTTCAATGTATCAGCGTTAAAAATCCATCAACCTTCGGCTACACGTATCGGGAGAAATGCTATTCCCATCGTGAATCCAAATGATGCAGGATTAATGTCGAGCCCACCTAGCTCGGTATCACCCGCCAGAATGCAACAACATCAACAGCAAACAAGAGTTCCTGTCCGATTTTATTAGACCTTCACCAGCTTCTGTTCTCACCCATAAGCATTTGGTTGTTCTAACTTCGCTTTGATTTGTTTACGCATTCTTGTCGACCTTCATTCTGGCGGGATTCCCCTCTCTTCGACATCGATCTTCCGGTAACGGCACACAACAACACAACCTCAACGAATCCTTTTGTATATTTCTCCGACACTTCCCCCTCTTCGTATATTCCTTGAGATGGTTTAATGGGCGCGACATCAAGACATCGATTCCTTTGTTCAAATACGGAGATGGTGTTTCCCCAATATAATGGGTTCGATTTTGAGCGCGCATGCATATTTTCGCGACGGTGTTCTGGGATTAGCATTTGTTTAATGGGTGGGAACATGAAGCGGCGACTTCATATGGTCTACGAAAAAAGATATATCTTTCAAAGTTACATAGAACGATTTCCTTTTTCTGTCAACAATGGAGAAAGGGATACCGGTGTTTTATTTGGGGGTACATGGTCGGACACAAAGACTTGATCTCGATTTATTTGGCATTAGGGGCCCATGGTGTTGGTTGGGTGTGTTGAACAAAGTCGGGCGCTGCTTCCTTGTATGTTGAGCTCAACATGTAGCTGGTGTTGGGTTATCTTGGGCTTGTTTTGGGAGCGGTTGTGCACATCATGTATACGGTTGCATGTTTTACAGCGCGTGCTTGATGTAATTGGATCCAATGTCATTATCATAAACTTTTGGCTGGGGCGAGGCGATTTTGTGTGTACTTGGGTTCTTGGGATGATATCAAGAAACTTGGGGTATTCTCGGTCTTTGGGTGGTCAGGTACAACGTGTTATATACCGTTGCGTTTGGAATCTATATCTATCATATTATGTTATCTCAATATTACAACATGCACTCTTTTCACTCTACTATTAGTAGTATCACTAACTATGATTCGTCCTTTATATGTCTTTTTCTGATGTGCGATGTTGGTGATTTGGATTTTGGATAATGAAAAATTTGAGGAAAGGATAGCCGTGTGATGAGATGACAGATATGTCAATGAAATGCTGTTCTCTAATATTCAAAGTTTCCATCTGGTGTTGCGAATAGCTTCATTTCTCGGTTATCTTTCCCTCCCGAAGAAGGGAGGTGTAAGCTTATGGTGGTACAAGTGGGATGTGATGTGGGACGGAGGTTTGGGGTTACGGCTGTGGAGAGGATGTGATATGAGGGGGGTGAGATGTGATATAACTGTTGTGAACTTTGAAGTGATGTGATATGGAATGATATGGTACTATATCGGTGAGATCCTTAAGTGAAAGCTTTACCATGATAACCAAGTCCATATCCATCACTTCATTTATCACCTCACCCAAATGCCCATTCTTTAGGTAAGCTGTTATGTACCCCTAGATTTGCCACGATTTGTGTAGGTATATGCAGGAAGGGGCGGGCCAAGCTAAGGGGAATTGAAAATGGATGGTCACAGGGCATGTACGACGAAGTAACTAACAGACAGACATGCATACATGGCTTGAAGAAACTAAGGAACTCCGAACATCGCATTATTATTGATATTAGGTATTATTGTTGAGAGGAAAACCCCTGAATTAGTTTCCGCGTTACGGGTATGCCTCGGAAAACGAGGAGAAATTGAAATTGGGGGCCTGGGATTTGAGGGGTGCAATCCATCATCATTGATGTGACGGATTATCTTCGGATGGGACTGACTGGAGTGAAGTTTGGAGTGAAGTTTAGAATCTCGGATAAATACAATGTTGATCTCCGGCCGGCTGTGAGAAAATATTTCCATACGTCATTTTCTCCCGCCTTCTCCCCCCCACCAAATAACTACATACCTTGGCCGTATATGAATTCGTTGAACAGGTTTATCTGCCAATAATTGAGATGGAGCTACTGTTAGCTATGAGGTAGAAGATCTGGAGCTAATTGAGCTAATTGAGCTAGAAGAGGTCTGTCTGTCAATATCTTCATCTCTTTGCTCGTTGAAGATTCTGATTCTTCATATACTTTCTACATCTACAAACTCAATTGATATCCAAACAATTCAAATTGTAAGTCAATTAAATCGATTCAATATCGAAACCCTCATCTTCTCTTTTTTTTGTCTGTCAAACGCATAAGGAAGATTCAAGAATCAACCAATTAATCCCTCAATCAGAAATCAGAAATCATCGCCTCCACCCTACCACAAATATCAAACATGTCTTTCATCCTCCGCCAATCCATTAGAGCTGCTCGTCCAGTCTCATTTGCAGCACCTGCTAGAAGAACTTTCGCAGTTTCAAGCATAAGAAGCTTGAAGGAGAGCGACAGACGTGAGTTTGCTTTCATTATCTTCATATATACCGAGACTTGGTGGAGAATTTGGCTGCTCTTGTTGGGGGCTACGGGACGAGTGCATTATGGAGGGCTTAGGGTATATACATGCTTTGGCACATGCTTTGGAGAAATGTATGACTATCCAAGAATATGTTGCATGTCTTGGATACATTTTCCCTGCCGGGTCTAGCATGCCCAGTTCCTTCGCACATCAATCCCTGGGCCACCATCAAAAAATACAATGCATTACTAACCCGAAAATCTAAAACAGATAACCCAGAACAAGCCGCTGATAATGAACGTCACAAGCAAGATCAATTAGCCAAACAGAAGGAGGGAAAGAACCACTGGAAAGCAGAGTTGGCTAGTGATAGTGAAGAAGCTGTAGGTGATTTTTGGCTCTATTTCCTCCTTTGTTTCTGTCCTAAAAATGACCGCGTTCATCCGGTTATTCCTCTTATTTTGAATATATATATAGAGAAAGTAGCTCAAGAGAAGTCTCGCACATATAGAAAGTTACATGGAGTCCAATTCCTTCAACCATGCCTCCTGGATATCATTACTATTTCAAAATTTATCCTCCGATCAAGAAAAGGAAAATTCCTGCTAGACCGAGGTTTTCCAACGAAAAGCAAGAGGTCAAATTGCATACGTCCAAAATACGAAGGGCCAAGCAAAGGGGGTTTCCCATAGATGAAACTGTACAAGCGGACGTGAATGCACCACATAAACATTCTCCTGTGTATAGCGAGGAGTATCAAGCGGAGAGAACTAAGTGGGCAAGTGATGTGTTAGAGAAAGCGGGAGAAACGGCGGAGAGTAAGATTAAATTTATGGCGGAGAAACAAAAGGGGAAAATTGAGGAGAGCCTTGAGGGGCATAAGAGGGAATGGCAGCGCTTGGTAGTTCTACCTGCAATCCCGTTTCTTTCTTTCTCTCTTTTTGGGGAATTTTCACTTTGTCGTTTTCGGTTTTATCAAATCAATCCAAACATTAAGTACTAGGGAAGAGAAATATGCTAATACAACAGTGACTATAGATAGCAGCAGATCGTCACGAACACTCTGACCATTCCGAGGAGGGTATTAAGGAACTACAGAAGCAGACTGAGGGACATGCTGAGGAGAAACATAAGTGAGATTGACCTTCTGAAAGTGCATGCTTGCGAATATTGTTTATGTGAGAATTTTTTGGGATTCAAGGAGCTTTGCATCGAGAGATGTTGGAGTGAATGGCTTGCTGATATATGATGTGTTATAGGAATGGAACTAGTCAGAACAGTGGGTTGTAGATTCGACGCTGGTGTGCAAATGGCGAGGTGGTTTGATTGAACGGAGTTGGGGAAGGGGGATCTACGTGATATAGTTCAGGGGATTTGAGGCAATGAGAAATGAGGAGTGAGAAGTGATGAGATAAGATGTATGACATGGGAATCAAATTAAACAGTATCATGAAAGCATTCACGAATCCAAGCTGTTTTAGCTTACCAAGCACTGTGATGCACGTGGCTTGTGATTTTCATTACAGATCTGAGAACCGTCTTTGCGGAGTATGTGAATGGGATAACACGAGCGTCTATCCCTTCGCTAGACATTTCGGCGGAAGTGGAAAGGAAAACAGGGTCAAGGGAAAAGTCTCGCTCTTTTTTCTCTCTTCTCCAATTTGGAAAATCGATTTTTTTTTCTGAGAGGCGAATATTTGTATACGAGTTGTGGTATTGGTGGGATGTTTTTTGCGGTTAATTAGGTTCGTTAATTGTGTTGCTTCGTTGCTTTATCGCTTTATTGCTTCATTGCTTTATTGCTTCATTGCTTCATTGCTTCATTGCTTCATTGCTTCATTGCTTCATTGCTTCATTGCTGTCAATTATTGTGGCTGATTAGTGTTATTTGTTGTTTGTTGCTGGGATCGATTCTAAATTGCTCTTGAGGGGTGTTTGCTTGTTTGCTTGTTTGTGTGTTGGGTGGGTGAGGGGATGGGAGAATAGTGGATGGGAGGGTTGGAGGTGGGAGGTGGGAGGTGGGTAATCAGATGCACGGGAAGAGATGGATCATGGGGTAGAAGAGAAATGGTAGAAGTAGGACTCGGAGTCCGGGTGAGGGGTGAGGGGTGAGGGGTGAGGGGTGAGGGGCGAATTTGTATAAGTTGGGAAGGATATAAGTTGGGAAGGAAGGAGGGTTCATGATTGGTAAATCATACCGAGAGATAGCTGGTGAGTGAGGAATCAGGCAGGGGACACTAGTGATATTGCATTATTGGAAGAGATCTTCTTTAAGAGAGATGGTCTCCTCCTATTTTTCTACCTCGAGCAACCGGGGAGGTTGAACAGATCATAACACAAGGTGGGTTTTGCAGCTCTGAGGTTTGTTGAGGTATTGGGAGTTCTGGGATCTACGAGGTTTGATATTTGAATTTGGGGGGGAAGGCATGGGATGTGATATTGTGTTGAACTATATATCGCCTGATAAATGATAATTACTGTCATGAACGTTTGCCATTGTTCTCTTTCGATTCTCTTTATTTATTGCTGCTATCAGCTCCTCTTCCCTGTTGCTCTCTTATACTTTGTTTACTACATATTGCACTCTACTCACACCTTGCTTTCAAGTTCACCCACGCTACTGTCATCAGCAACTTGCAAGCAGAATCCTCAGTATCTCCTGTCGGTCTTCTCCTTGCAATGGCTACGCATGTGGCAATGAAGGAGAGATCTCAAGTAGGGGGGGGGAGCAAATGCTCTGTAGGGTGAGGCGATGTTTATATGTGTATCTCTATTTCCATCTCTATCCATCTCTTGAGAAAACCGGAGAGTGGGAACTCCGGAAGGGAGATGGGTGTGGAGCTGAGGAGAGGGTCGAGGTTGGGATTTTTAATTAGTATAGTTATCGTTAGTTGTGCATGATGCGTACTTGACATTCGAAAGATGTGGGTTCTCTAGGGGCTTGTAGTCGGGTGTGATTTGAGTGCATCGGCAAGCCCCTGGCTAGTAAGTAATAAAAAAAAATAGTTACCTATAGAGGGGCACCAAACAAAAGAGGGCTCGCAAACAGGAGAAAGGCATTGTAAAAGGAGCGCTTGGTAGATGGCTCATAATCTTACTGCATGGGAATTTACACTGCGCAAACCAGAATTCATGGGTCATCTTCGCACTTCGGCAATCTGATCCAGGTTGGAAGTTTCTCTGTGATTGGGTTTGTATAGATGGATGAACGGATGGAGGGATTGGAGGGAAAGGGTGGTGCCACGAGTTGGTTATGAGTGAGATATCATTTCATTCACATGATTGTATCTTATATCTGATCATTATCGATGTTCTTCTTTAAAAAATTTTGCTGTCATATATATTTCCATCTCCGTTTATCGCTTGTGTATATGCCAGTTTTCTTCCATACCGCACCATCTCACCTCACGCTCAAACCGCTAGATGTCTTCTCATCAGCTACCGAGCGCGTTACAATAGCTACGTAGATGATACTGACTGTACCTCCCCTATATCTCTCGCTACAACCGCGCTATGGATTTTTAGGAAGTGGAGAATTTGGGATACAGATGGTTCTGAAATAAAGATTCTAGAAGCTGTTGGCTTTTGGGAATGGGAGAAAGGGGGGCTCTCGATTGGACTGGGCTTGCTTGGTTTCTGGAGCTTATTATTCGCTTGGAATGATGGGAGATGGAGAGTAACAGTGGGGGAGAATGGGTGGAGTGCACAAACGAGAGCGGTATGTTTTCTTTAAAAGAGCCTCTCGTTCTTCCATCTTCTTTCTTTCTCGCAGGGACAGATGAAAGACGGAGCAGGCAGGAACTTCAAGGCGTGGCACAGTGCTCGTTTCCGCAGTTAGCGAGTAGGTTGGTATTTACTGAGTTGGAAACTATAATCATGCCCACATCTGCGAAGTGGAATTGGGTACGATGCTATACTTCATTCGGTAGTTTGATCGTCGGAGATATATGTTGTTGTTGTTGCTGCTATTGTCTGTCGAATGAAGTTTGTTCATCCACAGCCATCATTCTTCACTGATATCCTATCCCCACAGGTTGCTTTTACATAAAATTTACGCATCCAATACATGCAAGCCTTGTGCATGGTTGGAAGTAAGTATTTCCGAAGCCCGAGTATGATGGTAAAAACGTCATACGAATATCTCTTATAGAAAGACCTGTAGATTATCAAGCTTTGAATATCAAGGGATATTCACTCCACGTACAATAGAACATATGTGAGATGCTCTGATGTACAGGGAGCTAATATTCACTTGAACTTGGAGGGAGGAGTAGTAGGTAGGTAGTGATGCTTCGAAGAGAGACAGGTCTTTAAAAGAGCTGCGGTTATCCTTTTGGTATTCTGCAACCGCCGCTTTGGAAAGCATCAACGGCCAGGGTGTTTTCTGCAGATGAAAGGATGAGTGAGATTTTCCTCATACTCAGGACTGTACGTTTGGAAACTCTGCCAGCGCCTCAGTTCTTTGAGGGAACGAGTTGTGATATTCTAGGTTTGGTTGTCAAAGCATGGGTGTTATTCGTTCCTTCCTTTCTATCTCATCTCATCTCTTCTCATCTCTAGATTGGATTGTTGACATTATCGCCATTATTGTCCCCAAGCGTCGCTTTCATCTGATAATACATAATTAATCTTTCTCTCACCTTGCTACCTACTCATAAACATTCCCATTCACTTTATCAACTCATTTCATAGCCTGCATCCGGAGAACCCATAACTCTTATCGTATTCAAATGGCCATTGGAGAACTCACGATCGAGCCTATAGCTGGTATCTGTAGAATTTCCAATGCTTGACACAGCCTACAATCCAAAGGTAGTTCCTCCAGTTACTATGGATACTAAATATGCGCGAAGACCTCGGGGAATCATATGAGCAGAAGTCGGAAGCGGGGATCAGAACAATTGGTTGCAAATTATTCGCTTCAAGCGTGAAGCTGATAGTTGGTTCCATTGGGTCTAGGCTAGGAGATATACTGGGGTTGAGAGGAAGGAGTGCAATGAATAACTGGATAGCAGTAGAGAAATTGAGGAAAGAACTTCTTTACAAGAGTCGCAGGTGTCCTCATGGGATTCTGTACCAAGGCGGACCACAATATGGCAGAAGAGTAGAACATGGTGTACTCTGGATTAGCAGCGTAACAAGGTGTGTTTAGTCTATTTTCTCAGTAACGTATTTGAAAACATCAAGCATACGTCATAGTGTTCATCCAAAGTAGGGAATCAGATCTAAAGTCATGTATCTGATTGTTAGGGTACCCAAATTGCTATCATAGAAATCTCTTTCCGTCGAAGAATTATCACTGTTGTCATTCTTCTTATCTTTTTCCCTTTATCGTCTAATTCCTCTCTCCTTGATCTCTCTCCCCCTTTCTTCTCTCTCCCCCACAAAAAGGTTTGACATATAAATTGGTATCATCACTATCCGTAGTAGCTTTCGACAAAGTTGCTGACTGAGTTCAGGTGTTTTATTATGGATTGCAAGTCTGTGTATGGAGAAATCTTATATAGAAGGCTCGAGCCTACGAGTTGTTTGGAAGCGGGGTTCGGAATGCTGAATCGATTATCGTTTATTCACCTCATGTGCAATGGCACTGAATGCCGGAAGGCGGAGTCAGTATTGCGAATATGGTCACAAGAAGAGGGAGAGGAAGTGAATTGATCAAGGGAAGAGAAGGTCCTCAAAATCCTGGTTGTTTCCTTTCACATTCTGCGTATCTTTCCTGCGTATATATCTGTTCCCACCGTAGATTTTATCGTTCAAGAGCCAGTGTATGATTACTCACATAAGAGATCCTCCCCCTTCAAGATCAATCCCAAAACCAGCGGTGTTATCTACCCAGGTTCCGGTTCACTGCGTTAATAAATTTTGATTCTGGCGCCCGAGCTCCATCGTTTGAGATTGGAGTCTCCGTAAGATAGTCGCGCCGGTGGTGGTGATTGTGAAGCTGGGGGTTGGAGATATTCTAAGAGATTTATTAGAGTTTAGATGAGAAACAATATATGAGATGATACTAGTAACTGGATTACTTTTAAGTAATTCTCCGGTCCGTGTTGTCGGCAATTCTCCCGTCCTGTTCTCGCTATTCTTTCTATACAATCACTTTCACTCACTGCTATTTTTACCTTCTTCCAAACACTCATCTCATCCCAAGCAGATCACGTTTTTAAAGCCATGGATCCTCTTGAAATAATGAAAGCAACTGGAGTGCTAGACACAAATCTTTTTCTGCTAGAAAAGGGACGGTCATTATAGAATGGTTTAACGAAGGTCTCTACTAGTGTAGCCCTATAACTCCAACAGTCTCTAGGTATAGATACCCACTACACTTTGATTACCAGCTTTGAATGTGATAATTTGTTTCTAATGCACTTTACAAGTAAGTATTGGACGGGTCAATAATTTGAGGGGCGAGATAATGAAATTTAGGGGGAAAATGCTGGAGATGTGACATGACTGTATATGATACCAAAGGATTCGCATATCCACACTCTATTCTCCTCACTGTATCTTGGCCCATATTATCTTCTCGTCCTATCCTCTCCAAATCTCTTACTGCCACCAAATACTTACTTTTTATCACAATCCTCGACCTTGAACTTTGATCTTGATTCTAGATCTCGATCTTCGAGATGTACAAAGTGACATTATCAAACAAGTGTATCTTCGCGCATCATAATACTGCACTCCTGTAGCTAAATCTCTTGACAGGCCTTTCGAACCTATAGATTTCAATATCGGTCCCAAGCCAACCTATATAAGGAGAGAAAGAATAATAGGAGCCTTGGGAGAGAGCGAGCGGGGGAGGTATAGGGCCAGGTTAGCAATACGTATTCACTGAGTGTATTCCTAAACTATATCATAATTCAAGAGAATGAAATGATAGAACGATAAGTAATTTCTATACACATTCTCTGCTTTTCTCCTCATACTGAACTTGTATTATTCGTTCTTCCATGAAAACACACCATCGCATTACAACTACACGAATACCCTTCTAAACTAGACGAAGTAATGGATGAATGGCAATGGCCATTGGCTTGCGAACCATTTGGACATAGAGCCATACTTCTCAAAGATCCCTCCCGAGAATAAAGCCATGTAGGTAGGATTTAAATCGTGATTCATTTGTACTATCAAATGCATACATAAACACACTATTCCAAAACTCAAAGCCCCTTCTTTCTAGCATCTACATCCCCAAAGCCACACTATCAACCATGCTCACCCAAAACCATCTATCAAGGAATAACCTCCCTAGTCGCCGCTCCCAAAATTGCCCACTTCTCCCCCATCAAAAGACCCCACCAAATACCTAGTCGAATCCTCAAACTCCACCGACGCCTCCATCAACCCCACCCCTTCGCAGCTCCATTTCTCATCAACCTCTTTACCCACCCAGGACCAAAAGCAATACTAAAAAATTTCCAGAACCTCGAATGAGATTTTACGAGTAAGATATTTTGCTGCTGGTTTACTAATTCCACAGAAGAGGGCACCATTGAAAGCTCATACAAGCTTCAATAACGCCTTACTCACGAAGCCAAATGAATACCGTCACATCATCACATCAAACATGCCCAACATCAAGGCCAACTTGACCCTACTGTATAAACTTCCAAGCCGAGTAATCACACTAAATCCTCTTTGTCCTTAGCCTACAACACTTAACTACGCAATAAGCAAATAGATCTAGTAACAGTAATTTCAAATTCTCAGCCCATCGCTAGAAGGCATCTGTATGTATGGAATATTCCATGCCCTAATCATACGCGAGTACGAGTAGTGACTCCCCAACAAAGCCGATACAAAGAAAATACATACCTCCTTGATGGGATTTACAGACGGTATCAAGCGTATGCTCATATCAAACACTCTTTTCTATGTTCCACACCCCTTACCATACCGTATACTAGCAACTCAACTTTACTTCTACCGCATTTATCCAATGGAGTAGACAAAATCCGGATTTCCCGACCGTAGATTTCCGTAGATTTTGAAATCCTGTTCAGTAATCATTCCGTCCATCCAATTTATCCATCTCATCTACGGGATATCATCACAACATCCAATGATCCAATATTTCCTTATGCTATCCTCAGCAAAGATATAGAAAACCTCCATATGCCTGTTTAGAATCCAGAAAGCGAAATATTGCCCAAAGCCCCATGGAACCCTCCAGATATATTGCGAATTTTGTACGGTCGACTCCCCCCCTTCAACTACACATGTAGTTATGTAGTACCTTCTGTTCATCTACGCAGATACATTGCGTATCATTCTGAGTGGTCCAAATGCGGTTCTGAAAACTTGGAAGGACAAAGAACATTCGGGCTTCGACTCTTCAGTGAATTTGACCAATAAAGATCTTTGGAACCAATAGGACACAAGGACGTAGTAGTGTTCACGAAGAAGCAGCAAGAGATAGGAAGAACTTAAAATTCAACCCCATGGACTGTATTTAAATGAGACTAAACTTAAGACTGACATTGAAGCTTGAATGGAAATTTACATTAACAATGTGAAGAATGAGATCATATAATAGTAGTACTCCGCAGATATCAGTATGCATGTACCACGCCCCACCTCGCCCCTAATGTGGAAAGGGTTTGTACCATTGATGCAAAAGTTATCGTGCATCCTCTCCGATCCAAGCCGCTAACCGGTTGCGCATAAACATGTCCCTTTCCCGCATCAAGTTTCCAACTATATAACAAACGCCTGCTCTAGATGCATTTCAGCTTAACCCCTCATCCCGCCGCACGCCAAAATATCGTAAACCATAACTCCATTGACAAAAATACCAAATTGTCGTATGATATCAAGCGGCGCCTCGACGGCGGTATAGAATCATAACGGTCGCGTTGCTTTGCGTATCAGCGAATGTTTTACCCTTTATCACTCTACTATCATTGAACTCGTGCCATTCGTTCGTCCATTGATTATTCTCATCCACCCTACGAGTTAATGTCCAGTAGTGTCCAGAAGTAAGGTCTCCACCGTGCTGTATGACGCAATAACAATCGTATATGAACGGGGGTCTCTGATGTGGAAGAACTCGGTCGGAGAATTCATCTCTCTCCGATAGCCACGTGTATCTTTCCATGTCAAGAACCTCTGGGAAATCTATTCTCGTACTTGAGCGGCCAGCATATCGCGCTGTTTTGATTGGTATGAAGAGGTAGTCTGCGAGGCTAGAAAAGCGAAGCTTGTGGGTTTTCAAACGTTTAGGTCCGGGATCTTTACCCAACGGCACCCCGCACGGATCGCATTCAAGTTCATCCTCGCGTGTATCACAAAACACCTGCATCAGATCATGCAAATTCTGTACGTTCGTTCCCTGTGCGTTCACTCCGAACTCATGCTCTGACTCCCAACCTAAATATATCAACTGGAGCCAATCTTCTGATTTCACAAAAGCGCTACCACAGGTGTGGCATCTTGATTCAGAAATCATTTGATTGCCGATCAGTCTTGCAATAGGCGAATCCGAATATCTGAGAAACTTTTCATATGCTTGGCGACAAGTTTGAGTTCTTGGCAATGTTCCATCTTCTGCCATCAAGGGGTGTTCGGTCACGTCGCGATGAATATTCTGTTCATCAAAAAGGACATCAAAAAGAAAGATCAAAAACTCGTTTACATCATGTTGTCTTCGGGTCCCAAAAGTAGTACTGGGTAGGTGGTCATGTTCACCCAACCCGCTGGCGCCTAAAACACGATCGTAGGAAGCTGCTGCCGCATGGACGTATTGCTATGATCAATTAGTTGATGAACATCTTGAATTTGGATAAGCTTACTTGGAACATTCTTGGAACAATTTCTTCATATTTTCCACACCACATGTGTTGTAGCAGACTGCGCAGAGCCCTAGTCATCAATAGCCTTGGAGGGTTGGCTTCGTCTGGCTTCCTGGGAACTTCAGGCTGACAAGGATATTGGAATGTAATAAACATATTCCGGATTCCCGGAGAAGCGCTAAATGCCTGAACGGCAGCATTCATGTAGCAAAGGGCGCCTGTTATGTTTCTCAGACCACAAAGGCCGGGGGCGATGCGGGAGGGAACGCTGGAATTTCCTCCTGTCATAGCATAACTCTTATAGGGCGTCTTTTCAGAAATACCATTAGATCTTTGTCTTGGTAAAGCTGGAGGCGGGCGAGTTGGTGGGGCTGAAATTATTGATACATCATAGAGAGGCAATGACCTTGGCACCGATGGCAAAGCCATTGATTGTTTGACTGATGGGAGTTCTGGGTATCTTCTCATAAAGTCCTCGGTAGTTCTGGCATAATACGATTCGTCCACAGCTACCTCCTCAGAAGGTGCATCTTCATCCTCAGCATAGTGTTTTATTACCATATCCCATTTCTCTTCTTCTGCCGCTGATAGAGTCCGTAACCTAGGGATTGTTCTTTTCGTGACTAAACTTCTCCGAGCATCACGTGCTATGGAAACTCGGCCCAAAGCCTGATTGTCGTGTCTCTTAATTTTGACGAGAGATTTTTTGCTAGGACTTGCGCCTTGTAACGCACCCGATCCAACGAGGTCTGTCCAAGAGTCTAGGCCCCCAACAAGTAACATTGGTCGTCGCTTCAATCGATGATCATAAGTATGATCGTAGATAATCTTACTGAAGTAGTACAAATGATTCGAAAGTTCAACTGGAGTATGTTCCGAGTTTGCCGACGTTGATGATTGATCATAATAGACGATTAAATCAAATGTGTGCCTTTGGTCGTACAACCTTTGTTCGGAATCGGGAGACAACACAATTCTCTCTCCAAGATCTTCTGCGGACATGTCTTTCGTTAGAGATATAGGTTCAATGCAAATAATTGACTGAGACATAATATGCCCCTCGTTGAATTCTTCTCTACTCCGAATATCCACGAGCAAAAGACTCAGGGTATTAGAGCCCATTTTAAGATAATCATAGAGCTGCTGAGCAGTAACAGTCGTAGCATTAGGTATTGATGGCTTGCTCACAGCGGTTTGAGGCTCCGGATGACCATGGTGGTCAAATGTGTAATTATTGACCTCGGAACTCGAAAAGTAATCCATCGCATCATCAGCAACTACACGATTACGATTCATGTTCGGAACTGAAGTTGAGGACTCTCTTCCGCCGTTGACGTACGAAGACCCTCGGGATAGCAGTGGCGGTTGACTGTTAGTCGAGACCACGTCGGCACTACGCGCTGGACTATAGATTGCATCCGGCATCCTTGGCATCACTGGTACATTGGCATCCATACCAAGAATTGGGTTTTCTATCTTGAGAATTGCCTGACTTGTTGGCATTTCTCTTGGGCCAAGTGGACGCAAGATGTTCCCATTTTGCTTAGGCTGTGCTACTGCATTGGTGGATTTTCGATCTACCATGATTTCATCTGGAACAGTAAAATTTTGGGTCCGAATCCTGGGGTCTTGAATAAGGGCTGGTTTATTTGAACTCCGTAAACGGGCGAATCGTGAGGCCAAATCATTTTCAGATGAGTTGGGCAGACTGGACGATATATTGCTTGCCTTCTGTACCGACTTCCCATGGAGCCCTTGTGGTTTGGGCTGTATAGCGGGCTTAGGGCGGCTTTCAGTTCCCCTTAGGGCGCTTGGGTCGTCGAGCTTTCCATCGGTTGCGTTGCTGTATACATCATATGCTGTTGTAGGCTCGAATGCATTATTCTTGCCATTGCGCGGAACCGGCTGTTCATTATCTGGAGGTTCACTAGATGGGCCGATTCCGCTTCTTGCATTATCCTCTTTAATTAACTTCTTAACTTCCTCGAATTTGCTGTGTTGTATGTTGAGTCGTTTCTGCAAGCCAGCGTATAGTCGAGGATAATCCGGTTTAGATCTTAGGTCAGGATAATGCGGACTCTGGGGAATATACTCCACAGCTATTGTATAAGCTATGATGTACTCTTGAAGAGCCAACTCCGGGCGTTTGAAATCGAGCCATGTTTCCGCTTGTTTCGCAGCCGCCTCGCCAGCTTCCAGTAATTTTCGCAAAGAGGACTGTCTATCGACGAGTGGTCTCGCATTCACCAGATCATTCAGATGTGGCAGTACTCGACTATCACCCTTCAAAGTGCTGATACCATTACCTCCATCTCTCTTTGTATTATTGATCGGCCCAATTCCATTGATAGAAGTAGCTCGCAAATGGGGACCACCGATGGCCGCTGGACTCATGGTTATAGATTTTCGAAATAATGCTGAAGCATTCTGTGGTAGAGAGGTAAAGATCGAGTTAAATTAATTCGTATTTCTTTTAAGAGTTGGGTCGTTGAAAGGGAAACGGGGAACTGGAAAGAAAGGTTCGGGGACTCGATAGGGACGAGAACGGGGAAATGTTCAAAGAAATACGCATGAAAGAAGGTCAAAGGATAAGTAGAGTTTAAGGTAGAAGTGCGTTATAGAATCGAGGAAAAGCTATTGTAGATAGTTTGTTGCTCTTTATTGTTGCTTTGCGCCACATACATTCTTCGAAGTTTTGAATTCCTTATGCATCGAGTATGGAGATTGAGGGAAGTCCCCGGGCCTGACGCAGTACAAGCAAGCGTGACCAATAGTACTGTGGTGTGGCAGTAGCACTAATATAGGTAGGTACCTAGTAATCTTTATCAATAATCAAGTGGAACCCTGTCGATGGAATCATCATTGATGTACTATACCTACGGTAGGATAGAATCACACCTCCTACCCCACAACTTACTAGGTACAAGCTGCCTACGTAACTTTATTTATTACTCATCATTTCTAAAACCACACCGGCCCACTCCCGCCATTCCATCCCATCCCATCATCAGCTTCGCAAGAGACCTCCAGCTAGCTTGGATAACTTGAATAACAATCTATCGGTGCTCTCTACCTACCACCCGTTTCTAGATTAATCAAATTACATACTATCGAAACTCATCTAGCTGCTAAATACATATTTTATTATTTCATTTCATACGAAAAGGAGAGTAGAACTTGAGATATTACCTACCTAGGACAACGACTATCTCCAACTTCGTCATTCCGTCGTTATTTCGGAGCACCTGCAACTCTTCTATAAATTACAAATCCCTTGCGGTCAAAGCCTTATTTATCTCTCTATCCGTCTGAAGCCCAACTCCTGAGCATATTAAAAATCTTTATCGAAGTCGCCAAAATGATGGCAGGATGGTTTACATCCAACTCTGCTTTGGATGAGCAGATTGAAAAGGCTACCAACTCTTCCCTGTTAGTCCTGAAATCCATCGAAAGGGGGCTTCATCATTGCTAACATTAACCAGAGAGGATATCGCACTCAATCTCGAAATCTCCGATGTGATCCGATCCAAAACTGTACGCGCAAATGAGGCCATGCGATCACTCAAAAGGCGCATAGGCAACAAGAATCCCAACTTTCAGCTCAGTGCACTGAATGTATGAATGATTAGGTTCCATCTAACGACTACTCTGCTGATTATGATTGCAGCTCACGGATACTTGCGTCAAGAATGGCGGTTCTCACTTCCTAGTCGAAATTGCATCGCGAGAGTTTATGGATAATCTGGTATCGCTACTAAAAGCATACGGCGGGGCTGCAGTCAATGACGAAGTCAAGAATAAAATATTGGAACTGATCCAAAGCTGGGCCACAGCAACCGAAGGCCGTAGTGAACTATCTTACATTGGAGAGACCTATAGAGCTTTACAAAGAGACGGGTTTCGATTTCCACCAAAGACTGACGTCGCAAGCAGTATGTTGGATAGTAGTGCTGTGAGTAATAATTAGTTCCTCATGGACTATCGCTAACCTGTCGCAAGCCACCGGAATGGATAGATTCAGATGTTTGTATGCGCTGCCGGACATCATTCAGCTTCACGAATAGAAAGCACCACTGCCGAAATTGCGGCAATGTTTTCGACCAACAATGCTCAAGCAAAACCTTACCCCTTCCTCATCTTGGGATTCTCCAGCCTGTTAGAGTAGATGATGGTTGCTATATAAAACTTACCGACAAATCTTCGAAAGGTCCTTCATTTACCAGCGAACGATCACCTACGCATACATCACACAAACACAACTCATATGGATCTATGCAGCCTCGAGACGCGCGAGTGGATGATGGTTTTGATGAAGATCTTAAACGAGCTTTGGCAATGAGTCTGGAGGAGGTCAATGGTCACTCGGGAGCTGGCTATGCTCCACAGTCGAAACTTCAACCTGTGCCAGAAGCCCGAGAACCCCCAAAGAAAGAAAATGTTTCAAAGGATGCGGGCAAGCCTGAAGAAGAAGATGACGATCTAAAAGCGGCGATTGCAGCATCACTTGCAGATATGGAAGAACAGAAAAAAAAGCACACAGCTACCATCAAGGAGCAGTCCTCTACCATTGACCCGAGCAATTCTACCACAGGTGCTCTCGTTTTACCGAAGAACGATTACGAACTCACTGCTGTTGAGGCAGAAAATATCAACCTTTTCTCCACCTTGGTAGACAGATTACAGACCCAACCACCAGGGACAATCCTACGAGAGCCTCAGATACAGGAGCTCTATGATAGCATTGGCACTCTTCGTCCAAAATTGGCACGCACCTATGGAGAAACAATGAGCAAACATGGTTTGTAATTTTCTAGTATTTCATCTGCTCTAGCTAACATTCTATAGATGCTTTACTAGATTTGCATGCCAAGCTTTCCACTGTTGTACGGTATTACGATCGTATGCTTGAGGAGCGTTTGTCGAATACGTATAATCAACATAGTATTGGAGGGTATACTCTTCCCCATCAAGGTGCTACACCTAGCATGTATCCATCAATCGCTTCTACTGCACCCAATGGAAGTGGAAATGCGGAAAGTTTCTATACGGGTAATGTTCAACGGGAACCTTATGCTCGTCCCCAGTCGACATATTCTTACCCTCCAGGTCAACAACAGCACCCTGTTTACAACAAAAGGGTTTCTGTTTCTGATATCAATTATCCTACGCTAGACCAGCGAAACGAGAATTTTACGCAGCAACAAGGCCACCAACCTCAACGCCAACATACTGGCAATTGGCAAACGAGTGATTTTGCCTCTCAATATTCAGCCCAATCGACCCCTTACTCGCCACAGCAGCAACACCAGCCACCTGCCCAAACTCAAGCACCACCAAATATCCCATCCCAGCATTCAGCAAACTTTGTTTCATCGGAGCCGATTAATCAGACACCCACTGATCTCAACACAGCGGCTTATGATACTGCTGTTTCTCAGCAACCCCAGCAAGCACCGGATCAGGCAAAATCTCAGTATCCAGCCCAGTCACCTCAGTATCCACACGCCCCATCGCCTCAACAATTCACTCATCAACCTTCAAACCCACAAGAGCCATCGTATTCTTCCCCTCAACAACAAGCCCCATACTGGCAATCGCAACAACAAGCCCCAACACCTCAACAATCATGGCCTACGCCAGTGTCAAACTACAATGGATACTCTCAAGAATCGTTCCCGTCTGCTCCACAACATGCCCCGCAAGCTAAGGTAGTGGAAGAGAGTCTCATAGATCTTTGAGCTATGTCCATGAGTACGAGGTATTTTGGTGCGAAATCATGTTTATAAATCTCTTGAAGATCTCAGTCGGCGGAGCTGATTTAGGGACTGGAGTTAAAAGATATCACGGAACTATGATTTTACGGATGCCATAACCCGGAGGAAAGTGTATACTTATTTGATAGTGTAATGAGAATGGTCTTTAATTTAGCGTGATCACAGGGGATAAAAGCTCATAGCATCTTAGGTAGCCTCTCATCCAATGCATCCCACTTATACCGATTACTTTTCCATTTCTACTGTGCTGTGCTAAACCTTGTCCCCTCCTAGATATATGATTAAACATTGAATACGGCATTCTTTCTGATTTGAACTGTATGATCTAATAAAAAACTAGTTTACTATAGTTTTAGAAGTTGGGTGTTCCGCTCTTCTACATCATTTAGCATCAAATCTGTTCATGCCATTATTATACTTTGTTACTTTCTTTTAGATAGAAATACAGTGCCTTTAGACTCTTTCTTAGTAAAATGATCATGCCCGTGCGGCGGGAACGCACATTACTCTAATAGTGAGGAGCCAAGATATTCCTCTCCAATAATGTATGATACGTACTAGTACATCGAAGTAATGCACTTTCTGGCTGCACGAGTAGTGATGTAAGTGGTTTGACTAAGTGTCGCCATTTAGAATATGGTATTTAGTCCGTTTGTTATATCAAACTCTGAAGCCGTATGATATTTGGTGGATTTAACATTGGATTTTGAAAAGCTTTAGAGTTGAGAGAGATTGAAGGCTTGGAGAATCGCCCAAAATGTTAAAAGGAGGCCCATAAAAGTCTAATATTATTACCTAAGCTTCTGAGACTGAGGTGACTAATCAGGCCAGCCCGCCACTAGCTTCATCAATGACGATTTCCAAGGTTGAACCCCACAATAAATGTACCTAGTAGTTATTTTCCAGATTTCACTCTCTCGAAATCTACAACAATTCTCTCTTGGGACTTCTTCATGACTTACAATCTTTGATTGACACAGGAATCATTATTTTACAATCATAATACGTGTACGTGCTACAGGAGAAATTTATTTAATTCTTGATTCAATACAAGATGTCTCGCCATAAGAACGTCAAGAATCTTGATCTTGATGCTGAGTTGGATGATTATGACGGCGGAGACGATTATGGTTTTGATGGGGAAGATATCGAAGCTGGAGAAGGTATGAATTGATAAAATTTCATATAATTAACTGCCTCTTTGCGGACATTGGCTAACTCGCATTAAAAGGACTGAGCGAGGAAGATCAAGAACAAATGCGACAAGGAACGATTAAAGTCCGAGAAGCTCTACCACCTGGTTCAAGCAAAATTACGGAAAAGCAAATACAAGAAGCCTTGTGGCATTACTATTACGATGTAGGAAAGTCGGTTACATACTTGGTCAACACATATACTCCTAAAGTGCCCAAGAAAGCCGCAGGAAACAAAATTTCTGGTAAGTCAATTTTCATTTGGTCTTTCAGGGTTTTTTTCCTTTTGTCGCGTATGAAATATGTTCATTTATTTGGACCGGAGGTGGGTTCCTCGTCCTATCCTTTTATTTCCCCTG
This sequence comes from Myriosclerotinia duriaeana, assembly GCA_002162615.1. Lineage (NCBI taxonomy): Eukaryota > Fungi > Ascomycota > Leotiomycetes > Helotiales > Sclerotiniaceae > Myriosclerotinia > Myriosclerotinia duriaeana. The sequence continues at coordinate 1,571,029 of NGKI01000005.1, forward strand.
TTCCAATGCAACTCTGGCTAACACAGCTGGCAGAGTGCCACAATGGAGTTTTATCATCCCAAACATATACCACTACCTCAGCTGCCAAAGATTTCTTTGCCGATATACCATGGCTCAATATACCTCCGGAACGTCTTGCTATATTCACACCTCCACCACAATATCCAGGCGGGCTTTTGGGGGGTTCATCTGGAGGAGGTCCAAAAATGTCGAAGTTACAGGCTCTTGCAGCGGCACGGAAGAAAAAGGCACAAGAGCAGCAAAGTTCGACCTCAGAGGTCGAAAAACCTATGGCCAATCTTTCTTTGAACCAAGCTGAGGACAAAAGCGCAACGGAACTTTACGACAACAAACCTATCAACAGTAGCGACTCCTCATCTAAAGATGCGAAACATGTGGGATTTCCACTTAGAAAACGCAAAGATTCCAATCCTCACGAAAAAGTTCTTAAGCCGCAGCCTATCCCCAGGGATAATCAGACAGAGATTGAGCCTGTGGTTGAATCTTCTCCTGTCTATCAGGGTAGCCCATCTGCTTTTGCTAGCACCATGTTTCAGACTGCAAGCGCAACACCAAGGCGTCAACTGGACAACAATTTTACCATGCCGTACAGCTCAAATGTCTTGGCCACGCCAGCTAACCCCTTTGCAGGACCTAGTCCAGACGACGTTGTCATAGCAGCGCAGTCGAAAGGTTCAGTATTCTCTGTGATACCAAAGAATTGAAACTAATATATGGTAGCACGTGGGAAAGGAGGCAAGGGGTCATCTAAAGCTGTTGGAGACAAAAACGAGGGCTCCAACGGTGTTGATGCGACGAAGGTTGATGATGTTCCAAGAGCAAAGAGCAAAAATCTAGACGTTCTAGCAGAATTCGAGAAAATCAAAAGTAAAAATGCTGCGAACTTTGTAGTAATAGGTATATCAATATTGTCAAATAATTATTCCATGTTCTAACCTTGACAGGTCATGTTGATGCCGGGAAAAGCACTCTAATGGGCCGCTTGCTTTACGACCTGAAGGTAGTAGATCAGAGAACAGTAGACCGGTATCGAAAAGAGGCAGAAAAAATGGGCAAGTCATCATTCGCTCTTGCTTGGGTTCTGGATCAAGGAACGGAAGAACGAAGCAGGGGTGTAACGATTGATATTGCGATGAACAAGTTTGAAACCGAGAGAACCGTACTCACCATTCTTGATGCTCCTGGCCATCGCGATTTCATCCCGAACATGATTGCTGGAGCAAGTCAAGCAGATTTTGCCGTGTTAGTGATTGATGCTAGTACTGGATCTTTCGAATCGGGATTAAAGGGTCAGACGAAAGAGCACGCATTATTAGTCCGAAGCATGGGTGTTCAACGTATCATTATCGCAGTCAATAAACTTGATACTGTAGGCTGGTCACAAGAACGTTTTGATGAGATTTCACAACAAGTGTCTGCCTTCCTCATAGCAGCTGGATTCCAGGATAAGAATATTAAATTCATACCGTGCTCTGGCCTTCAAGGTGACAACATCGCCAGAAGATCGACAGAACAAACGGCGGCATGGTATACTGGGCCAACTCTTGTGGAAGAACTCGATCATTCCGAGCCCGTTGCTAGAGCCTTAGACAAGCCTCTACGATTGACAATTGACGATATCTTCCGCGGCGGTGTGCAAAATCCATTAAGCATTTCAGGACGTATCGAAGCCGGGTCTCTCCAAGTTGGCGATCCACTCCTGGCACAGCCTAGCTCCCAAAAGTGTTTTATCAAAGGACTCGAGGTTGACAACGAGGCAGTGGATTGGGCGGTCGCTGGTCAAAATATCACAATACATCTTATCGATATCGATCCGGTTCATCTCAAGATCGGCGATGTTCTCTGCGCGCCCGGACAACCTATAAGTAACATCAAATCTTTTACAGCCAAGGTATTGGCGTTTGAATTCTTAACGCCAATGCAGGTTGATGTTCATAGAGGTAGAATGCACACGGCGGGCAAAATCAAGGAGATTGTGGCGGTCTTGGACAAAGGAACGGGACTGCCAATTGGCAAGAAAAAACCAAGAATTGTTAAGCCGGCGCAGGTGGCGAGGGTGGTTGTTGAGTTGGAAATATCGGTACCGTTAGAGGTGCCGACGAGAGTTATTTTGAGGAGCGATGGGGTCACGGTTGCTGCAGGGCTTTTGGAATAGAATGGTGGATTTGTGTAGTCAAATGAAGTGATTTGATACCCCGAGATAAGGCTGAGATATGGTATAAGGAATCTAGTGTATATAGTTTGAAGAACATAGGAAGGAAGATAGAGGATTAATATCACTATTCTCTAAAAATATGGAAATATCATGGAAGGAAGAGTGTTACATCTACAATTGATATTTATGTTTGAAAATAATATATACTTATCCTTCTAACTTGTACCGTGTCACTACTACACCCACTTCTACATCTAGATTACCCTTCAATGAATCAGTGGGACACCTAAATAAGGCTGGAACTTTGGGGAAACCTTATCCCGGTATAGCCACAGTATTCGAAACTAAATTCTTCTTGCCATCCCTCCCTCTTACAGATACTGTAATATATCTGTCAATAAGTCCAAGTCCAAGTCTAAGTCTAATACAATCTAATAATTCAGCATTGGCTCCTCAAGGAATCATATCAATATGTAAATGAAACGAATTAGGAATCTACGGTAGTAATGTATTGAGGACCCCTTGTGTAAAGAGTAGAGTAGCTCGAGAGTAGGTAGGTAGGTACTAGGTAGGTACTAGGTATATGGCAACTTTGGCAAGGTGGCATTATTGAGATTGGGCTTGGCAATATGAGGGGGAAGGGAGGGGGGCGAGTAGGACTGTAGGAGTTATAATAATGATGTTTGGTGCTTTGGTGGCTAATACAGTAAGTACAGTATAAATTTTCCGGTAACACTGGAAAGTGCCGCTTGTGGTTTGGGGGATTAGAGGGGTTTGAGGTAGATGGATCGTTGGTTTGGGGTGAATGGATTGAGCGTAAATTGGCTGACTACCTAGTACCTACTGGATACATCTTTGATTTGGGAGTTTGATGAATCAATGATGTTATTGTATCTGGGTATGAGAATTTGAGTATGAGTGCACGTGGTTTGAGATGTTTGTAGATGTTTGTAGATATTTCTAGAAATAACTAGGAATAGCTAGGAATTTGATATCCATACTAATGATTGTTCTTTAGATTGTGCAAATGGGTCGGTCTAGAGTACTTAAGTAGCGAGAGGGGTAGAAAAATGTTCCAAGGTTATTAACCGAACTCTTTCTGTAGATTATAATGATTTAGCGTCGATTTAATATTGATTATTACTATGTAGCCGCATGAATGTAAGACTATATACTCGAGTATGTACTACCTACCTAGGTATGTATACCTGCTACTCTATTATAATAGAATTATGCCACGAACCGAGATATACGAGGTAATAGATCCTTTAGATATCTAGGTAGATAGATAACCGTGTGTCCTTCGAGGTCCCCTCATTAATAATATACATGCCTACCTACCTAGTATATTATTATTGATATCTTATTACCTAATTAGGTAAGATATATCAATATTGAATTTTGAATATAATTTTAGTGAATTTAATAATATTAGTGAATGAAATTACAAGGTATCATGTTAATGATTTAATTACATTACCTAGGTACCTAGTAGTTTCCCCAGTTTTCAAAAAAGTTGAAAGTGTGTCCTTTTCCATAAACTTCTCCCACTATCTTATGATAGTGGCTCGGATCAAATATATTCCATGCTTATCACCTAACCGAACCAATCATTAAATTTATAAGGTCAATTGGGACAGATTTCCATTTCATCAGGAAAGTCTTAATAAAGTCGACATCTTCCTCCCACTTGTCACCCATTTCCTTTCTACTTTCTACATTCAAGAAAGTAAAGAATAGATTTCTTTTTACAACACAAAATCTTCCCAGAACCATCTTGGTAAAACTTATCATCATGGCCAGTGGAAACAGATCTTCCCTCTTCGTAGGGTTGTCTGCAATTTTCTATCTTGTACTTTTATTCTCACCCCTCGCTTTCCTCCAAACCGCAAACGCACAGTCAGATCAGGACCCTCTACAAGAATCCTATGGCACAGGTAAGCTTTTACTTGGCTTCCCCAATATGATATCTCTTACTGACATCTCTGCCATTTAGTTATTGGTATCGATCTCGGAACTACTTACTCTTGCGTCGGTGTGATGCAAAAGGGAAAAGTTGAGATTTTGGTAAACGATCAAGGTCACAGAATTACACCCTCATACGTCGCCTTCACCGATGAAGAAAGATTAGTCGGAGATGCAGCCAAGAACCAGGCTGCTGCCAACCCAAAGAACACTGTCTTCGATGTCAAGTGAGTTTTCAATTCCTTTCCATTGACTAGTTTTCAATACTGACAAGTGTCCTTTTCAGGCGTCTGATTGGTCGCAAGTATAACGACAAGGATGTTCAAGGTGACATCAAGCATTTCCCATTCGATGTTGTCCAAAAGGATGGCAAGCCTTCCGTACAAGTTCAATACCAAGGTGCCAAGAAGACCTTCACTCCTGAGGAGGTTTCCGCCATGATTCTCGGAAAGATGAAGGAAGTCGCCGAATCATACCTCGGAAAGACTGTTACCCACGCAGTTGTTACTGTTCCAGCTTACTTCAACGACAACCAAAGACAAGCCACCAAGGATGCCGGTATCATTGCCGGTTTGAACGTTCTCCGTATCGTCAACGAACCTACCGCCGCAGCTATTGCCTACGGTTTGGACAAGACTGAAGGTGAACGTCAAATCATTGTCTATGATCTCGGTGGAGGAACCTTTGATGTTTCTCTTCTCTCCATTGATCGTGGTGTCTTTGAGGTTCTTTCTACTGCCGGTGACACTCACTTGGGAGGAGAAGATTTCGATCAAAGAGTCATCAACTACTTCGCCAAGAAGTACAACAAGGAGAACAGTGTCGATATCACCAAGGATCTTAAGACCATGGGTAAACTCAAGCGTGAGGCTGAGAAGGCTAAGCGTACTTTGTCTTCCCAAAAGACCACTCGTATCGAAATCGAAGCCTTCCACAACGGCAATGATTTCTCCGAGACCCTTACCAGAGCTAAGTTCGAGGAGCTCAACATTGATCTTTTCAAGAAGACCCTCAAGCCTGTTGAACAAGTTCTCAAGGACGCCAAGGTTAAGAAGACTGAGGTTGACGACATCGTTTTGGTTGGAGGTTCTACCCGTATTCCAAAAGTTCAAGAACTTATTGAGGAGTACTTCGGAGGCAAGAAGGCCAGCAAGGGTATCAACCCTGATGAGGCCGTCGCTTTTGGTGCCGCTGTTCAAGGTGGTGTCTTGTCTGGAGAGGAAGGTACTGAAGACATCGTTCTCATGGATGTCAACCCATTGACCCTTGGTATCGAGACCACTGGAGGTGTCATGACTAAGTTGATCCCAAGAAACACCGTTATCCCAACCCGCAAATCCCAAATTTTCTCTACTGCCGCCGATAACCAACCAGTTGTCTTGATCCAAGTCTACGAGGGAGAAAGAACAATGACAAAAGACAACAACAACCTCGGTAAATTCGAGTTGACCGGTATTCCACCAGCACCACGTGGTGTTCCACAAATTGAGGTTTCTTTCGAGCTTGACGCCAACGGAATCTTAAAGGTTACCGCAGGTGACAAGGGTACTGGAAAGAGCGAGTCTATCACCATCACCAACGATAAGGGACGTCTTACTCAAGAAGAAATTGACCGTATGGTTCAAGAAGCTGAGAAGTACGCCGATGAGGACAAGGCTACTAAGGAGCGCATTGAGGCCCGTAACGGTCTTGAGAACTACGCTTTCAGCTTGAAGAACCAAGTCAACGACGAAGAGGGTCTTGGTGGCAAAATCGATGATGATGACAAGGAGACCGTAAGTTATTAATCTTTTCTAACCCTACTTTACCTCATACTAACCCCGTTAATAGATTTTGGACGCTGTCAAGGAGGCCACTGAATGGCTCGAGGAGAACGCCGCCACGGCCAACGCCGAGGATTTCGAGGAGCAAAAGGAGAAGCTCTCGAACGTCGCATACCCAATCACCAGCAAATTGTACAGCGGAGCTGGAGGACCAGGAGCTGATGATGAGCCAGAGGGACACGATGAGTTGTAGTTAGTTTAGATGGGTAAGATTCAGAACCGAATTGATATACTGCACTTTTGACTTCAGGTTTGTTAAAGGGACGGTGCAAAGCATTACATTGTAATTCGTTAGGGGCGTCATACAAAAGAATTGAAGGTCAATTTTGATACATTAAGGATAAAAGTTTCTATTTGATTGTGCTGTGCTTGATTGTGGTTTGCTGTGATCAATATTTTCAATGAATGCAATGTGCCCAAAAATCCGAACTGCAATCCAATTGTATAAGGTCTTTGAATGTTTCGAGAAGTTTCAACCTTTCAAATGATTTAAAATATCAAGAGCTGATTGAACATTGAAATTTTGTTCTACTTCCGTAGTCTGCTAGTTCAGACTTTACCGGACCGGTGGTAGCTCAATCGATTCGGTAGTGCTGGAGTCTGGACATAGATATCCAATCCGAATCCATCTCATCAGCCAATGCGCCCAAAAGCCCAAGTTGCCCGAGTCGGTTTCTTGATTGGTGTTGTGTCGTGTAAGAATCTCTTGGCGATTTGTTGAAGTTTATTTTCATATTTAAACCCTTGAAGATGAATGTTTTTTGAATAGTTTATTGTTATATTATGATTAGTAATTTATCTAAAAGACGTATAAAATATAAGATTACAACCTGGAGAGTATTGTAGACTCTAGAGAGAATTTGATTTTATAAATTATATATAAAATTTTAAATAAATAAGAATAATTAGTAGATTTATAATTAATATTTAAAATATTTAATTAAATATATAAATTAAATATTAAATATTACAATATATACTGTAGCCGAAATTAAAATGTTTTAAATCTTTTAGTGAAAGTATATCGATCTCATGAGTTTTTGATTAATTAGTTTATAGGGGTTTTATGTTTACTTTATTAACAAGAAGGGTTTGAGGATAACATGTGATCGGGGGGAGCTGGGAATATCAACAAACTGTTTGTTAGGGAAGCAAAATGAAGCGGAGTCTATATGTTTGATAACGCAAATAAACAAGTTTGCAAACACATTGCAACTAAAGCACAGAATCACAACGCTACGTATCGATCAAATTGAAGTTTCCTATGGCGCACTCCACGATGCCGCTCTCCATTACGCCTCGCCGACGGGGGGGCTCTTACCAAGATTTGCAGGTTTTTTTTTCTGAAGAAGTCCAAATATAGGGAAAGCGAAATCATGAGGAAAGAATTCTGCGATGTCTGTGGTATAATCATTGACTCAGCTGAAGATATAGATATATACCGATGATTCCGACAACCTTGACTTGATGGAATGTATTTCTGGATCACAATCCGAGTCTCTCTCTATCGCATTATGAATTGTTCTACAACAGCCGCAGTGTCTGCCATGCACTCCACAGGAAGACTTAGGAGAGCTTTACAGATGATCGTACCTATGTTATAGCCAATCAGTTTCATTATACCTCTACTTATGCTAACGTTTCACAGCAGAGAGACATGCATGACGTGTACAATGAACGAACGTTGGGGCTTCACAGATGCTTGGACGACGGGCGATTGAACAGCGCTCGTTCTCTCAATTCATTCGCGCTCGGCGATGAATAATGAAATCCTAACGTCCGAGTTGATTGTATTTTATAGGGTTGCTCTTGCTGCTTGGAGGAATGATGATAGCACATCCAACCAGAGTTGGAGAAAGAAATGATGGGAAAACAATCGCCGCAATCGTCTGCATCTCGTTCTGCGTCACGAAGATTACCTGTTAGTTGGGAGTATATCGCTGTGAGGTTTAAGCTGACTCTCCAATGAAGCTCCGATGAAAGATCTCGCACTGGAGCTGCTATCTCCATCTTCCCAGGCCAAGATTCAAGAGAGTCAGATGTAGGCGCAATGGGGTCTTACAGCTATGGGAGTATGGGCGGGCTTTGCACGGTTTATGCGAGGGGTTTGGGGTTTATGGTGGATTCTTGATATTGAGGGCAGGGCGATAAGTTGGAAGAGAGATTTTTCAGCTCTATCTTGGGAGTGTCTTTGCTATTGCATTAACGAACTGGTTCTCCATGCCATGTGGAGAAAGGTGGGCTTGGGGGGAAAGGGCGACGATAACAACGATTGAGGTCGGAATAAGCAAAGAGGGAAGTGATGTATGTAATAGTAGGGGAGATATAATTATACGAATTCCGATCATGTTTTGTAATCCCTCATTCTTCTTTTCAGCTATCGATTTGAATATTTCTTGAACACCAAGTAACCAGATCAGCGTCGCCGTCGCAAACTGGGTCATACGGGCATGGACCCGGTGCGGACATATCTTATAGAAGATCACCGGGAGTAGAGTTATCTAACGGGGAAGGTGAAGCTAACCCTTCAGCCTCTCCAACCCTCTTCTCACAAAACGCATTGTTGAGGATCGATCAGTTTGAACTCTCGAGACATAGGTACACAATCATACACCGCGATGATGGAGATCGCACAGGACAGGGATACTCCCGGTGGCCGCTCATCGTAGGAGGGTGAGGATGGCCGCGGCTGGGAAATGTGAAATCCTTCATTTAACATATGATTCCCCAACCGGTCCGGTCCGGCGAGCTGGGCAGATATCGAGTCGGGCACGCCTGAAGATAAGATCCCCAA
>NGKI01000005.1:1600459-1644826 GCA_002162615.1 Myriosclerotinia duriaeana
CCAACAAACCTAGGACTCCGACCCCCCAAACGAGCATCAGCATCAGCATCAGTCTCCACCCTTCCTCCCGTGCCCAACGGACTCGCTTTCACGCTTGCGTTTGCGTGGTCTCGTTTCTGGTATACTTTTTCTACTGGTCCAGTAACACTAGCACCAGCACCAGTACCAGTACCGCTCCCTCGATAGGAATTTCCCTTCCCTTGTCCATGTTGAAAACGCAGATGAGATTTTGGTTTATATGGCGAGCTTGGCGACGAAGGCGGCGGAGAAGAGATTTCCCGGCTTGGTCTCACGTCGCTTTCGAATCGGCGTCTCGCGGGCGATGGGTTGAGTGGTGTCGAGGATGCTCTTGCGAACCTGGATCGAGCGGGTAAGGAGGTCTGCGGCGTGGAGCTTCGCGGCGTGGCGCTTCTTTCCCGGTTCCAGCGGGGACTGGGCGGGATGTTCTCATACTCGTACCGCTCATCCCACGGCGTGGCCTCCCTCTCGTATCGCTCGTGCGCGGCATCTTCTTCATGCCCGTGATGATACTGATAGGCCTCGCCGTGTCTCTTGACGGGACTTTCGTCGTAGGGATCAAAGCCGACTTTATTCCTGGCCATCATCCTCGTGCGCTTGCGTTCCGAGGCGTCGCCGCCTGCGCCGGTGGAGGAGGATTCCTGGAGGAAGAAGTTGAGGAGTTCGTCCGAGATGGAGAGGTGGGAGGTTTGTTCGAATTGTTGGAGGGCGGTTAGGCGCATGAGCATTTCGAGGAGGGAGAGAGAGGAGCGGACTTGGATTTGTGCGGAAAATGGTTGGGCGGGGGGGTTGGAGGAGCTGAAGGAGATTGGGATGGGGGATGTGGGGTGGGTTGGAAGATGGGGCGGCGAAGAGGGTGTGGCTGGAGCTGGGGAGGTTATTTTGAGGTTTGAGAGGTCGGTGGTCAAATCGCTGGTGGATGGATGTTCACCGGAGGTACCGGGTTGACTGGAAATATATGCATGGTTTCCATTTTGTTCTGGCTCAAATTCATCCTCGGATTCTGAGTCTTCGGCCTCGGTATACACTTCTAGGGCTAGCCATTCTGGGTCGAGATCTTGAGGAAGTCGCCACGTTGTGTGCGTTGCGGACGGCGCTTCCAAAGACTCTTTTGGTGGGGATTCTGGTGCCATACTTTCTCGTCGAAGTTGTTCGTCAATATCAAGTTCGTCATCTTCTTCGTCCTCTTGCTTTGACTCTTCCTCTTCTCCTTCTTCTGGTACTTGTAGCTCCTCTGATGGTATATCTTCGCCCTCTTCATACCACTCGTTCTGTGTCTCCTGCCCCTCCATCATTCTTCTTGGCGGGAATGCATTGATATCTCGCTTCAATAGCAAGACGGGACTATTCGTCTGATCCTGGTTACCAATATTCAATATTTTGCCAGTATCGGCGTAAAATATCTTTGATATCTGATGGATTGGCAAGATTTCACGAATACCTGCCAGTTTAACATCTCCATACGGTCCAGGTTGCGGTTCCCCATCCTCGTAAGAGTGAACTCTATCATCATCGAAATCTTCAATGATTTCAAGGTGATATGCGTATTCGGTCATTTTGCCTTCACCGGAAAGTAAAGCCGAATCTTTTCCAGTTAAGTAGTCCTTGGCCTCCTTAGTATGGCGCAGCTGCTCAGGCGATCCATACGTAGATCGAAGAGGTACACGTAGAAGCTTCACTCTGGCTTTATGTATAACTTCTTTCCACGTAGTTTCTCTCATACCTTCTTCATCATGAGCTCGATAAGCATGCCCGGCGAATAACATATATAAGGAGAGAGTAAGTGTTGGTCCAATTTGTACGGATACATTAGGGTTCATAGAGTATTGAGTATCTCCGGCCGTAAGCAAATTACTTGCTTGTAGTAGTCTCGAGGGTGAAATTGTAGCCGGAAGTGCTGTCGAGAGATTTGCCCCAGAAGTGGTGATGGCTAAATTGATGAGCGGTACTGCATCTTCTATTCTGGCCAAGAGCTTCTTGATATCTCTAACAATAGCTCGAATCTCGGCTTCATGAGCAAGCCGTGTTTTTGCTCGATTCTTATTCCGACGTGAGAATTCTTCGGCACTTGCGGCTTTTGCTAATCTCATACCAAGAGATTGAATATCCCATCGAAGTGCTTTGGTTAGGGTTACAGCCGATTCTAAAGTTGTATTGCCTCTCGCGGAACTATTTATAATCAGCGAGATAAACTGGATGGTAGTGGAAGAAACTCACATGAGCTCAATCATATCAATAGCTGGAGATACGATCTGATAGTTGCTGGATCAGCATACGAACTTCTCATGGAATCATGTCAATGCTTAGGGAAGTTGACGAACTTTGATCTTGCTATCCAACCTATCTTGGAGTTCATGAAGCTCTCGGTAATCTCCATTATCATCCACGGTCTAAAGTTTTGTCAGTTTTCACGTCATTAACAAATGTGAGGTTCAAAGTCAAGGCTACCTTCAAAAGTCTTGATGTTTGTCTGATTGCAAAAGAAGCTGTGATGCCGATCCCAGACCTGGTTCAGTGTCAGAAAATACCTGAACATATATCCTGGGAATGCAACATACCTGATGGCATAGTTCATAGCATGTTGAGTGACCTAAATAGAGAGAGAGTCGTCAGCACGTGATGTAGGAAACATGGACAGCAGCCATTTTACCTTGCCCAGAAAGAGATCCATTTTGAGGGTATTCGGATTGATTTTAAAGCAAATATCATAAGAAATGAGGGATTAGTGAGACGGCAGGCATGTCTTGTATGTGGCAATATTAGAGATATGATTATTGACAAAGTTGTATAGAATTTTGGATTATTGATGTCGAATTCATGATTTTGAAGCAAACAAAGTTTCCATACAAGCCATTCCCACCTGCCTTTGAAGATTGATTGGTCAAAACGTATAGGACTCCCACCTTATTATTAGTATAAGGAAATAATACGTAGATAATAATATAGAAATGATATAGGAATGAGGTAATATTTAACATTTAATAGGAAATTCATAAATTGAATTATATGAAATTAATAAATCTAACAACCATATATTTGTGACTCAATAAAATTCATATATAATAACGTGACTTATAAGTAATTTTTAGCCCACTAATAAGGCCCCTCGATAAAACTTATTAGTCCCCCCACCAACATCTGCCACCTGCCACACTTCTCTCACTTCTCACTTCTCTCTTCTCTCACCTACTTTAATTATTACTCCTCATCATTTCATTTTTTGGCCATTTTCCCCCCAAAAAATAATCTTCAGATTGGATTATCCTCACAACCAACAAAACACCTTGACAAAATATAAAACACTCAAATACTATCATTAATCATGTCAGAACTCAATTCATGGGAAGATGATCCCGCCGCTCAAGAAGACAATAATCTTTCGCAACAAACTCAACGAATGAATTTAAATGCAAATCCACAAGCTAGATCATTTCAACCGGGCGCAAATTCTTTTCAACCTGGTGCACAATCATTTCAACCGGGTCAACAATATCAACAATATTCTGGAGGATATGATCAATATGGGCAACAACAGGCTTATGGCCAATATCAAAATCAAGGATACGGCGGATACCCTCAATATGGTCAACAAGGTTACAATCAATATCAGCAAGGAGGGTACAATGCTGGAGGATACCAGCAAGGTGGATATAATGCAGGATATGGTGAGTGACCCCCTCATAGATTCTGAAATAAAGGATCAGTTTTGGTATGAAAGGTTCAGAGATCGGCATGGATTCGAGAGCGTTCATGCTTTTACAATATGCGGAGATTCTGATTATAAAAATACTGACCACAATCGTTGTAACAGCACAACAATACCCAGGATATGCTCAACAACCGCAAGCAGCAGCTCAATCGTCACAACCCCCTCGGCAAACACCAGTTATTGCAAAAAGACCAGCCGATGGCTCTGCTGGTTCAGCAGATCTAAACAAGCCTGTAGTAGTAAAGGCCGGTGCGCCAAAGGTCTTGAGCATTGGAGGAGACGCACCGAAAGTTCTAAGCATTGGAGGTGATGCGCCAAAGCCAAAGGCAAAGGTTCTCTCCATTGGTACTCCAGCCCCCGCCAAAAAGGAGGAGAAGACAGAGGAGCCAAAGAAAGAAATACCAGCATCCGCAGAAGCAGGTGCTAAGGTTACCGCAGCGAAGGCCATCGAGAAAGCCGAAAAGACACCCTCAGGCGCTGCCAGCGGGAAGACCTCGCCTACACCATCATCTGGTCGCTCATCTCCTTCTCGAACTGGTGCCGCAAAGGCAGCCGCTCGTGCCGCAGATGCTGTCGAGCAAGAACAAGCAGCCGATGTTGATGACGAAACATTGAAGGAGATTTACGGCAAGGAGCATGTTAATATTATTTTCATTGGACACGTCGATGCCGGAAAGTCGACACTCGGTGGTTCTATTCTTTACGCTACTGGAATGGTTGATGAGAGGACGATGGAGAAGAACAAGAAAGAGGCCAAGGAAATGGGCCGTGAGACATGGTACTTGTCGTGGGCTCTCGATCTGACAAAGGAGGAAAGATCCAAGGGAAAGACTGTCGAAGTGGGACGTGGATACTTTGAGACTGAAAAGCGAAGATACAGTATCTTGGATGCTCCTGGCCATAAAACCTATGTACCAAGTATGATTGGTGGTGCTTCACAAGCAGACGTTGGAATCCTTGTCATCTCTGCTCGCAAGGGAGAATACGAAACCGGATTCGAAAAGGGAGGGCAAACCCGTGAGCATGCTATGTTGGCGAAAACTCAAGGTGTCAACAAACTTATTGTGGTTATCAACAAGATGGATGACCCAACCGTCGAATGGTCACATGAAAGATACAAGGAGTGCACAACCAAATTATCTGCATTCTTGAAAGCAACTGGTTACAATCTTAAGACCGATGTATTCTTCATGCCAATCGCAGCACAACAGACCATGGGTATCAAGGACCGAATCCCTAAAGGTGTAGCTCCATGGTACGAAGGCCCATCTCTCCTCGAATTCCTCGACAACATGACCCAACTCGAACGTAAAATCAATGCACCTTTCATGATGCCTATCAACGGTAAATACAGAGATATGGGTACTATTGTCGAAGGCAAGATCGAATCTGGCGTCGTAAAGAAGGGCATGAACCTCGTCATGATGCCCAACAAAGAAAAGGTCGAAGTCATGGTAGCATACGGTGAAACCGAAGAAGAAATTTCAGCTGGACAATGTGGAGATCAAATCCGTCTCCGTCTGCGTGGTATCGAAGAAGAAGATATTCTCCCCGGTTTCGTTCTTTGCTCGCCAAAACGTCTGGTTCACAACGTTACCTCGTTCGAGGCTCAAATCAGAGTCTTGGACCTTAAGAGTATCTTATCTGCTGGTTTCAATTGTGTTATGCATGTGCATTCTGCAATTGAGGAGGTAACTTTCGCGGCGTTATTGCATAAGTTGCAAAAGGGAACCAATAGAAAGAGTAAAGTCCCACCTACTCATGCGAAGAAGGGTGATAGCATTATCGCGAGAATGGAGGTTATTGGTGGTGCCGGAAGTGTTTGTGTGGAGAAATTTGAAGATTATCCACAATTGGGTAGATTTACTCTTAGAGATCAGGTATGTTTTTTGAAATACTCTTCTCGGATCCCCATCCTCCTCACCAAAGATTGCGAAAGAAATAGACGACTAACATACAATCATAGGGACAAACCATCGCCATTGGTAAAATCACAAAGTTGATTACACAGGAAGAAACCGCTGCTTAAATGCAAACTAGAAACGTGTAATGAGGTCGTAGATCTATGATATTCTTTTGGAGGGTTGGAGACGGAATGGGGAGGTCAGGGGAGGGGAGGGGAAAAACTTTATATGCATGGATTGCAATGGAATGGAATCTTACTGGTTTCGTTGATTCGATATGATTAACGATTCGATTTGGTCTACATGTATGTATGTGTGAAGAATGAATATCATAGATGGGGCCAGGCTAGACTATTTTACCTGGGATTTCTAGGGTTCTGTGATGTGGTGATGTGGTTGGTGATGGTCACGATGGCGGTGATGTAGAGTGGTGGGTAGAATGTTTATATGTGGTATAGCTTTGTAGATGTAGAGAAAAGGATAAAAGAATCAAAAGAAGATGTTGATATTAATTTAGATTTGAGTTGGTGTGTGAAGTACGAATTTGAATTCGAACTAACTTGTAGAGGGATGGGATGGGATGGGATGGGATGGGATAGCATGTAATAAATAAAAATACTCTTTCTTCATCCTATTCGTCTCCAGCATTTACTCCCAACATTCACTCACTTCACCCGAATTCTACAGTACACTCCACTCCACTCCACTCCACTCCTAAGCGAGAAACCCCTTCACGATATTCTACAATTTTTACGACAACCCTTCACTCTTATTCTTATGCCCTTTCATTCATTGATGCGATCATAGACTGACACACATACATACATGTACATCAAAAGATCAATCCCACACCCCGCACATAACCCCCCACTGCCCACTCGCCATTCCTTAGTAAAGCAAATTCTGAACGCCTCCTCCCATCACTTGTGATGCATCCTCTCACAACCTCCCCTAACTCCACCCTCCCATATTTCTTCCCTCCCCCCACCTTCCCTTGGGCCCCGACCCCAATATACCACCCAGCAAACATGACGCTATGAAGTGCACGCAACAAGATGCCACGCCACGCCATGCCATGCCATGCCCCACCAACAAGCAAAAGCAGAAGCACAAACCGAAAAGCAGCCAACGCCCCATCCCCAGGACAACTTCAACACATTGAAAGAGAAAGAGAAAAAACGCCTATGTAAATGCCACTATCTTGCTTGAACCAGGCAAGGCCAAGTCAAGTGGTACACCCCAAAAAGAAGCAACATTACCCGCCCCATCATACAGCTGTCCGGCCAGGAAAATGCAAACGTGATTGGTTGGGTATTGTGCTAGAAGCAAGAAGCAAATTGTGAAGGAAAGCTGTGATTTTAAAGTGTCATGATGACACGTCCGTTTCTGTTTTTCGTATGTTCCAATGATTGAACGTCGTTAATTTATTAGTTTGTATTGGGCAAGCTGCTGTATAATTTGAACATGGATTCAGATGACCTGCTGAAAATGGTAAAGGAGAAGCGAATCTATCTTGATCATAAAAGGGGTCGAACAAGTTGACCTAATAATGCGTCAAGCTCTCTCCAATTATCAATCTTCTCCGCGAATCTGCGATGTTTGCGTGAGACGACATGCTTATCAATAATTAGTATAATAACCATCATAATATAGAAGGCGACTTACCTCTTCAAAGTCCTCAAATTTATCAGCGCAATTCTCACAATATCCAGGTTTTGGATCACGCTTCTCAAGCTTTTTCTGCTGAACGGCCCTCGTTTTGCGAGCAGCTTCAACTGTTCTTGCCACTACCTCTTTCTCATTAATTTCGTCCTCCTCGATAACACCGAGTTTCTTTTGTGCCTCGCGCTTGGCAGGGCGAGTGGTCGTATCTTCTCTTACGGCAGCAGTGATGTCAGTTAAACGATGGGATCCATGAGATCCGGACCCACCACCCGTCTTCTCCAGCACTTTCCTCTGCAGACCATGAAGCTCTTTGCTTGCTCCCGCCTTGAGTCCAGGCTGAGCTGCCGTTGAAGAGATCATCTGAGAGCGGATAGCAGAAGTGATGTTCGACGGTTGGACTCCCGATGCGACTGGTTCACCTCCAAATAACCGACCAACACCAGCACGACTAACGAATGCATTTTGACCTCGGGAAGAAGACTCAAGTTCTGCACAATGACTTTTGTCAGTATGAAATGGATTGGCTTGCTTCGTCGAGACAGTAGCACTTCTGTTTGCTCCATCATCAAGCTGAGATAGTGCTCGTTTGCCGATTGCCTTCGGTGGTTGCATCTTGGCTGCTTCTACCGCAGCGGCAGCTCTTGTCCTTGGGACCGCGGCCTTTTCCTTTTCCTTTTGCCTCTGGATACGGATCAATTCCTTTTCCCTCTCTACTTCACGGCGACTGTACTCGGGTTCCTCTACAAATGGGCATTTACCATTTGCAACACTACGGAACTGAGGCCAATCTCCGTCTTCTTTGTTGGCAACCTTTGTATACTCTCGAACCATGATCGGTTTCTGCTTTTCATCAATATCGTGAATGTAGATATAAGGCCCTCTGAATATAGTCATTTCTTTCGTAGCGACGCTGTGATCTCGATCAGATGGCCCATTAATGCGCTCGTTTCTCAATAATTGGGATAGATCAGCCTCTCGGACTCTGCTTGTGGTGTTACCTTGTACGGAATGACTCCTTGTGTTATGACTATGTGCTGTTTGGTAACCAGTGTCCGTGTCGAACATTGTTGTCATCATTCGTTGCAATTTCTCCAACGCCCATATCTTCATCCCCAGCTCTCGCGCCTTGTACAATACATCCGAGCTACGCACTTGCTGTCGTCTTGCCTCTCCATCATGGCCTTGGGCCCCAAGTCTTCTGGGGACTGGAGCTTCAAATGTAAACTTCGAGCGGGGATCTCTCGAATCTGTGGCCTCGGAAGATCTGTCTAGCAATGAGGGGTTTATAGTGCCGTTTTGTGAATGTAACTCAGCGGTAGTTGAGGAAGTGAAGGTAGTTTCCGGTGGGATCGATCGAGTGGTGACGACATGGGTGACCTCATTAGAGAAGAATTTTTCGTCGCGCTGATAGGCTGTTAATATGATCCGCGATTCCCAGTTCCATACATAGAATCAATACTTACTGCACCTAGAGCGAGAACCTGTTTGGTATATTTAAGCCGGACTTCCTCTGGTATACTCTCGAAGTAGAAAACGAATTTTGGAAAACTCTTCCTGTAGTGCTTTTGCCATTGACGTATCGATTCTAAATTCTCCTCCGGTACTTTATCTGCTTTTGTGATCTGCTGTTGAGCACCTCTATCTCTGACTGCCACACACTTTCGTTCGAAATTGGATGGCTGGTTATTGGACTTTCTAGTAAAAACCCTTCCTTCACCCGACACTTGACTAACGCTTTGACGCGGAGGTGTTCTCAAAGTTTGGTGATGCACATCTAGCATTTGCTTCTTCGTCGGAGGTGGTTGTCCATATGCATCTTCGCGTTGTATATTGGCATATGATCGTTTTTGCTTAGTCGTAGTCGAAGCTACCGCTCGGTAGGGGGAATTAGCGACATTAGAGATGGTCGAGAGAGGTTGCCTCCTTGTCGACATATTTGTTGTTAAATTGACAGTTAGAGGTGATAGTGATACTGTTGCCATATAAATATATCAATCCTCTGTACGACAGAGAATTCCTGTGAAGGAGTGGAGTGGGGTTCTAGCACGCGACTTTTAGACACGGTTTGTAACCTCTTCCCTGAGCTCTTTTTTTTTATGAAGACATTAAGATGGATAGATAGATATAATTCAAAACTCTCTCTGGGGAAGGAGGGTATGATATTGAAATATTGACACAAAAGTCGCCGAGACCACACAATCAATGAATGTGGGTTGGTTGGGATAATGCTGGAGTATGTGAAGGGATTCAAGGGAAGGTCTCTCTCTCTCTTTCTCTCTCTCTCTCTCTCTCTCTCTCTGTTTACCTATGAGATGGAGTGGATGGGTTAGGGTTGATCTGGGTTTGGATGTTATGGTATGGTGTGGTGGGTGTGTGTGGTGGACAACAAAGCTTTGGTGTGGACCACCAAAAACGCGAACCGGATTAATTTTCACTCAGCACCTGGCAACCATTAGTTTCCCCGTTTATATATTTTTTAAGACATGGTTTAAAATTATATTATTAAGCAAAAAATAGTTATTCCTATTCACGAAAAGACTCGAGGGAATCGATTCAATCAATTACCCACCTACTATCATGAAGTGCAGACGGACACTACTCCAACAATTGGAAGGAACAAGAACAACTAGAGTATCATTATCATTATCATCATCATCATCATCAACACCACTATCATTGAGACCTCGGTGTCGAGCTCAAGTAGTGTCTGCAGCAACAAGATGTCATACATCATCATATCAACCAAGGAGAACTTACGGTTCAATATCAGCTTCAGAGCTTCAATTTGGTCAACCTGTTCATGAAACCCATCCTCATTTATTAAATGCTGGAGAAGGTATGAAATGAACACAATCGTATGATCACGATTACACTAAAAACAATATTAGTTACTCCAGGTATTTCGGCACAAGAATATGCCAATCGACGAGCAGAGCTCGCTGCAAGACTTCCTCCAAATGGAGTCGCTATCTTAAAAGGTGCCGATATCAAATATCGATCCGGAGCTGTATTTCATGAATTTCATCAACAATCAAACTTCTTCTACCTGACTGGATTCAATGAGCCCGAGGCAATTGCAGTAATACAAAGACTTGAGTCTTCAGAATTCATATTCCACCTATTCGTAAGACCGAAAGATCCACTTGCAGAACTTTGGGATGGTGCTAGATCAGGGGAACAAGCAGCCCTGGATGTTTTCAATGCAGATGAAGTAAAGCTACTTTCTACAAAGAATCACAAATAAAAATGCTAATACCGAATCAGTCTGGGAATTACAATGAAGCACACATACTTATGAAGCCACTCATTGATGGAGCTAGTCAGGTATTTTTGGAAAGAGAGTCCTTGCTGGGAACTGTTCGGTTGTCGAAGAAAGGTGCAACGAACCAACTGAAAATCATAGAACTCATAAGCAAAGTGAAGGACCCGAAACCAGTTGACTCATTGATAAACGAGTTGAGGGCCATTAAAAGTAAAGCAGAAATAGAAAACATGCGGAAGGCAGGGAAAATCTCTGGGAGGTCGTTCACGAATGCTATGCGGCGACAATGGACAGAAGAAAAACACCTTGGCGCCTTTTTGGAGTACGATTTTAAGGTAGGAGGTTGTGAAAAGAGTGCTTATGTGCCAGTCATTGGTGGTGGGAGAAATGCACAGAGCATACACTACGTCTCCAACAACGATGTTCTACGAGATGGCGAGCTTGTGCTCGTAGATGCTGGTGGCCAATATGGTGGATACATTGCGGATATCACTCGGACATGGCCCATCAATGGCAAATTCTCAGATGCCCAAAAAGATCTCTACGAAGCAGTTTTACGAGTACAACGAACTAGTGTCGCTTTATGCAGAGAAAGCTCAAATATGACTCTGGACGAGATACACGCGGTTACCAGAAGTGGTCTCACTGATCAATTGAAACATTTGGGATTCGACATGCCTGGAAATACCATCGATTTTTTGTTTCCTCACCACGTCGGTCATTACATTGGACTTGATGTTCACGACGTTCCAGGCTATTCTCGAAGTAAACCTCTCACGGCAGGACATTGCATTACAATTGAGCCGGGAATTTATGTACCAAATGACGAGCGTTGGCCAGCTCATTTTAGGGGGATGGGCATTAGGATTGAGGATAGTGTTTGTGTGCAGAATGATTCACCTCTAGTTTTGACTACCGAGGCAGTGAAGGAAGTTGTAGATATCGAAGCTTTGCGCGACTAAACGAAAGGGGGATGATTGTATGATAATGATTTATACCAAATCCAACTCCAAAAATTCAAATAAAATATGAATACCCCAAGATCAATCAGAGAGAAACAAGATTTAGATAGATCTTGGGAAATTTTGGGAAATTTTGCAAGTTAACGGTCGTTTCTTTTGTCTCTGGGCCTCTCCGAGAGCGTCAGATCAAAAATGATTGCTCATATTCAAAACCTAGCGTCCCCGGTGAGCTCCCGGTGAGCTTAAATGGAGTTCCGCAAAGCTTACTAGGTAATCAAGGGTTCAAGGCTGATCAATAAATTTGCCCCACTATGTGGTCGGCCGCAACCCCGCATCAGATTTCCGCATCTCCCCATCGGCCTCGCCTTGCCCATTTCCAATTTCATCATCGTACGACCTCGTCCACGCTTGTCGTTCAACCTCACATCGCAGAACATAACTCGTCACACCAAAATCAAACCAGGTCTACATCCCATCAAATTATCCGCAACCAAATTCCCACGAAACCGTCCCGCCTTACCACACCACTACAATGTCCAACCCAAACTCCCCCTCTCCCTCTAGAACCCCAACCCCCACACCCGCACCTGCATCCACCACCACCGATCCCTCGACTCGAATCCCCGACCTTCCTCCTTCCTCCCCCACCCTCCCCCTAACCATGACCTCCTCCCTCCTCCTCACCAATCTCCCTCGCGATTCCTCCTCCGCCCTCGAACACGCCTTCACCTTCCCCACCGCCAAAATCACCGTGCGATTCCAACCCATCGGTTCTGCGCCCTTACTACAAAGACCCGTTTCGAAGATCAGTTCGAGTCAGAGGTTTGAGACGGTGGTTGCTTATTTGAGGAGGGTTTTGAAGTTGGATAAGAGGGGAGAGGGGGCGGGGGAAAGTGTGTTTTTGTATGTCAATAGTTGTTTTGCGCCGAGTTTGGATGAGGTGGTCGGGAATTTACATAAGGTGAGTTCTGTGCTGGGTGAGATGGGGTTGCTAATGAGCGAGGGATGGGACGCGTATCAATCCTGACTGTGATATAGTGCTTCAAGGACTCAAAGGACCAGCTGATTGTTACCTACTCGATGACACCTGCATTTGGATGATCGAACCAACGACACGAACGTAGTATTCAATTGCTGTACAAGATATACTTTGGTATCAAGAAAAATCATATTGCTATTTGGCATCTAAAAGCTGAGCAAATATTGAGAATCTAAAGGCTGGACAAGTACACCTACAATCTAACGACATCGATAATTTCAACCATTGACACCTCGCTCCTTTTCACCAAGCGCATTTCGAAAATCCTCGAGCTCCTTTTCAGAAATCGGATATGTATGTTCTGGGGCTGGGTAGGCTCGAGACTTCGTTTCATCCCGGTATTCCGTAATGGCCTTTAAGCTCTCACTCCAAACATCACCGTACTTCTTCACGAATTTTGGGAGGAATCGACCAGGTGGGAAATTTCCCGTCATGTCGACTTGCACCAGAACTTGTCCCGAGCAACCATTTCCTGCACCAATACCAATTGTAGGAATGGATAACCTTTCGGTTATGAGAGATGCGACTTCTTGAGGAACGGCTTCGACAACCGTTGCGAAAGCACCGGCTTCCTGAACG
Organism: Myriosclerotinia duriaeana; assembly: GCA_002162615.1. NCBI lineage: Eukaryota > Fungi > Ascomycota > Leotiomycetes > Helotiales > Sclerotiniaceae > Myriosclerotinia > Myriosclerotinia duriaeana. Next base: position 1,613,598 of record NGKI01000005.1, read on the forward strand.
GCGAGTGCGTCTTCGAGAACTTTCAGTGCGCCAGCACAAGTTTTACCCTGCACCCTGAAACCACCGAGGGAATTTTGACGTTGGGGCGTGAGACCGATATGGGCTAGGACTGGAATGCCGGCGCTTGTGATTTTCTTAATGGTGGGAGCCATTTCCACACCTCCTTCTAGTTTAATACCTTGCATTCGACCTTCTTTGATGAAGCGGAAAGCGGACTCAAGGGCTTGTTCGGGGGCTATTTCATACGAGCCCATAGGAAGATCTCCGACCTGATGGTTCGTCTCGTTAGTACAAGAGAAGAGTGAAAAGATTATGGGGTATGTACATACGGTGAAAGCAGCTTTTGCAGCACGAGATACAGAACGACAATGCATAAGCATCTCCTCCATGATAACCTCACTAGTATCCTCCATACCTAAAGCTACCATAGCCAAACTATCTCCCACTAAGACTATATCCATGCCCGCAACATCGGCGACATGTCCGCTTGGGAAATCGTGAGCCGTGATCACAGCAATAGGTTCCCCTTTCTGATACATAGACCTCAATGTAGTCATGGTGACCTTCTTTCTCGTACTCGGTGCGCCCATAGGGCTATGCGAACTTTTCCTAGTCTGACATTGTGCAAGAAATGGTCTAGCAGCAAAAGTTGCCGGTCGTGAATATTGTTTCAATAATGCCCGCGTGCTCATCTTCACGATGGGAAATGATGAAGACATGGTTGGAATTGATGGAAAGGATTTCTCTCGGATATAATTTGATGATCAGAAAACTTTGAAGATGGATTGAGAGCCATTGTTTGAATTGCGGAAGCTCATTACAACTTTTGTTGAGGTCGTGATCATTATTGCGCTGTGGTTTCCATACTGGAGTGCGCAAAGTGAGATTATTTCATTATTCATTATTCATTATTGCCTGCTATTCACGGTTCGTTTTGTCGCTTGGGGTGGGGTGCTTGGGCCGAGGGATGGGGCTAGATTATGTAAGGGGGGACCGGACCGAGGCGGGAGAAAGGGGCTCGAGAGGGGAAAAAGATGAATCGAATCGGCACGCGGGAAAGAATAATGAATGTATTTACGAAGTAGGATCTCAAACTTGAGATGTTAGCTACCTACAAAGTACCTAGGTAGGTAGTATTCCTTTGGGACCTTTGATATAACGGTGCACCGATCTACTTCCGAATAGTTTTGTCCTTCGTGATTGCCATCAAAGGCGTTTCTTTTCCTTGTGCAATACCGTTCTGTAGGTCCTACTCTAATATTATACACCTAAAGCAGCATTCAGATCATGCAATATACTGTTGTGTACCTAGGAATTATCTTCCATCGTTGAATCACATATTGAGGCGTTTTTTTTGTTGTGAATCATTGCTGGGTAGCAATCGGGTAGGTATCATATCGGCATGTTGAAAAGATGTCGTTACCCCTCCTCGAGCCCTCATATTTATTAAGCCAAAACCCATTTCCGGACAAAGACAAATCAGAGTCCCTTTCTTAATAAGTAAGATCTTAACTACCTACCTACCAACGAAACATTCTCACGAGACCAAGGCAGTGCATAAAGTGGCACGTCCGGCAACTACCGATATACCGCTTTATCGCTCAGATAAGGACCGACCTACACCACCTACCTAGTACCTAGTAGCTGATCTACCAGCTGCTACAACAAACACAAGAACAATCCTCTCATCAAAACTCATAACTTCATCATTACCTACTCCACTTCTTTAACAACCCTTTCAAAACTCAAGCCAAATACTTGCTCAACCAATAATCAAACTACAGAAAACAGAAAACAGAAAGTCAAGATGTCTAGTCCTAGACGTAGGATTGAGACTGATGTGAGTAATGTTCATTGACAACCTTAGAATATACTTGAATCAGTAGGAAGACTAACGTCTGGTTTTTGGTGCATAGGTCATGAAGTAAGTAATGCTCCGTTAAGTTTTTATATTTAAGGATTTTCAACTAACGATGACTGCAGAATGTATGCCATACCTTTCCAAAGCCCGTCCGGTCGATCTTATGCTTCAGTGCTTACCAGGAGTATAGGTTGATGTCGGATTATGAGGTGACTCTTGTGAATGACAATAGTGAGTTGGAGACAAATCTACATAACCTGCAACATTTCTAACCTTTTCTTAAGTGTATGTACTTAGTTATCGAGGAATACCAACGCAACCACTCATATAATGGCACTAGGCAAGAGTTCTTCGTCCGCTTCAAGGGACCAGAAGAAAGTTAGCTCGCCTTCCCCCCTCCTTCCCTCATCTCGTCTCCCACTAACCACCATCAACCCCACAGCTCCATTCGCAGGCGGACTCTGGAAAGTCCACGTCGAACTACCAGACCAGTACCCATACAAGTCCCCTAGCATTGGTTTTGTGAACCGCATCTTTCACCCCAATATCGACGAGTTGTAGGCCCTCCTTCAAACCACCTAGCTGGTGGGGCAGAACACTTGCTAAAGCTTTCAACGCATAGGTCCGGATCCGTATGTCTCGATGTCATAAACCAAACTTGGTCGCCTATGTTCGATATGATAAATATTTTCGAAGTATTTCTTCCTCAGCTTCTCAGATACCCGAATCCGACGGATCCGCTGAATGGAGAGGCGGCGGCTCTACTTATGAGGGATCCGAAGGCGTATGATGTGAAGGTTAAAGGTGTGTTTGAGGGTTATATTGAAGGGTTGGTCATGGAAAAAGATGGGGGCTGACGGGAAATAGAATATGTGACGAGATACGCGAGTAGAGATGCAGCAGACGAAGCCGGCGCTGATGAATCAGACGACGATTCGATGTCTTCAGTAGCTAGTTTCGACGATGATGATAATGAAGAGGCAGCGGGTACGATGGAGGAAATCTAAACTACACCCCCAACTCTGAGCGAGCGATTTCGTCCACGCACATCGAAATGAATAATGGATGACGGATATTTTACAACGGCATACGCATTTTGCGCATAGTTTCACAGGTGTTCATATGGCATGGCTATGGATAATCTTTCAATGGATATTCACCCTGGGGCTGCTTTAGGGCTTAGGAGTTTTATGCAAGCATGCTGGGCGGGGTTACGCCCATCTTTCTTCTTCTCCCTTTCATTTTTTGTGGGCTGCAAACTTGGTCTGTGATGAATGTGAATATGGTTGGGTTCTTCCGCTTTTAAGTTCCGCCGTTATGAATGAGAGGTGCATGGTCGTGAAGATGGAGTGATGAGAACGCTGAAGTTCTTAGCGGATTGGTTGAGTAGCTAGCGAGCGAGCGAGCGAAGATAGTTGGGAATAGGAACTCAGTGGATACCCAAAAGATGATGGATGAGTTGAGTATGTGTGAGTGTGAGTGTAAATGTGCTTCATATGATTATATTATACGTGTGCTTGTGTGGTATTGTAAGGATTTGGAGGTGAGCGTTGAAGGATAGGTTGGGCGTGAATGGATATTTCTATGTATATGAGAAGAAGAATGGATGATGATGGCTGTAGGCAGAGGTAGAATAAGGGGGGGGGATGGATCATGATGTTCTTTTGAGTTGAGGCTGAATTTGTGAAGGCTGTTTGTATTGTCTGCAGCGGAGTTGAAGTTCTGTGTTGCGAGGATGTGGGTGTAGAATAGAAAATTAAAAGGGATGTTCGATTATGCAGATTGGAGACGGAATCTCCAATTGTTTGGGGGGCGGGAAGGGGAGGAGGACAGTTCGATATGAGATGAGAGTACAGTGTTGTATTTCGTGACTTGTGAATTTTAATTCGATGTGGAATGTTTATATTTATATTTCTTATTAAATCTATCTCTTTCAAGATTACTAGGTATTATATATAAATCTGTTTGTTTTTATATTTATTAAAATTAAATATTTAAATATTATATATTAATAGATATTGAATACGAAATACTAAATCGTTTATTCTTTAGATTTTATTTTATTATTTTATTACTTTCCACGGATTTCATAGCTCGCGTAGGGGTTTTAGGGGTTCTGGAATGGTGGGTATGGGGTATGGGGTATGGGGTATGGGAGATGGGAGATGTTTATGGAATGAATATATAATATATATATATTGTTTGCTTAAAGGTGGGAGGGTGGTGGACTTGAGACTTGAGATTTCCTTTAGGTTCTTGAGGGAGGAAGCAGGAAGCAGGGAGAAAGGAGGACGCAAGACGCAGGACGCAGGACGCAGGAAGTGAGAAGTGAGAAGTAGAAAATCTGATAAGTAGAGTGAGAGTAAGAATGAGAGTGAGAGGGGAAGAAGGATTGCGGTGCATTGATTGATGATTGATGATTGCTATACTGCGGGAAAAGGGGGGACCCATTTGTTCAACTAAAGTGTGATGGGGTTTTCAGACTTTAGTAACAAGGGAGTTCTTCTGGGAAGCGAGAGGAGTGTGAGGAGTGTGAGGAGTGAGGAGTGAGGAGTGAGAAGTGAAAAGTGAGGAGTGAGGAGTGGATTTATTTTGTTTCATCTTATTCCATGGTACAGATGGTATCATGAAATGCAATGCCATGTAAACAGTAGACATTTCCTCATCTCCTTCTACGATGCTGGGGTACGAGGTGGACGGCGGGTTGGTAGAAAGGTAGAAAGGACCGAGGATCGAGGATTCGCAGTGGGTATGCGGATGAGCTTCCAGCTGTGGAAAGGATGTCCGCGATATCGTACCGTATGTATTATGTATGGGCTTCGATGACATGAAAAAGAGATTACTAGAAGTATGCCTCTGAGAAGACTTTTATTTAATTTCGAATGGAGATTTCTAGATGTATTCTTCTAATAATTAGGAAATAAGGAGGGATTTCTAAGCTACAGTCTATTGTGAGGAGGTACTTCTGGAGGTTGGAATCATGGTCTGTGAACCGTTGGAGATATCATATAAATACATGGAGGGAGTATATTTGATATGGATCTACGAACTTCAAAATGTATCTCTTCCTCCTGCGGCAAAGTTGATACTTCATCTTGATAAATCACTCGTCGTATCCCAATCGGCCATTGCCTCCCTCTGTGTAATTTGATGATGTTCAATCCACATAATCGGCACCAAAAAAGGGACATTCAACACGGCAAGAACTAAAATTGTATGGGGAAATTCCTCTGATATGGGATTTTATTACTAGTTGGTAACTCCGAAATGCGCCTCGACTTTGTTATTAATTGGTCTTTCTGAAATGAGGCCTTAGGTTTAATTGTCGCATCAGACACCTCACCAACTCGAAGGTGGCTAAAGTGCAGCGGTCGAGGAACTGCCAAAGGTAATTCGTCGACATGTTTGATGGAGGGAGGGGATGAGGGTTTTCGGGCATGTTTGTATATTGAACGAGCGAGCTTGAAAGCTTTCCCTCTTCGAAAACTCCTCATCTTGACGCTGCGGAATGAAGATTTTGCATGATTCAATGCATCTCCCTGGATTCATTGTACGTTGACTTACTTACAATCCTTATGATAGATAAATTGAGACCCAAAGACATCCTAGCGATTAGGATAGTCTTCCACCACCTCCTAAGACAGCGAGGTCGCCAAACCCACCATCTCAAGAAAGAACCCGCCGCGGCCGCACATAATACCCAATCACGTATTCGGACGACAGCATTCACTTCACGCCCACAATTCCTCCGAACCATAACCGAAGGATAAAAGTGCCAGTGACAAAAAGAGAATAGAGAACATTCAATACCTTTCAGATTCCAGGCGAGCACACTAATAACCAGGATTAAAAAATGCAAAAAATTCAATCGCAGGTGAAAGCTTAACGTTAGAGAACTTAAAACGGTCGAAGCGTTTCTACCAACATGTGGTCTTGTGGCTGCAGCTCAATGCTTTACCACTGAGGCAACTGGATACAACACATATCAGGATTCAGGATGCAAGATGTCGCGTTGTTTTTGTATATATATGCAAGGCGGTGAGATAACAGTGAATCTCATTATCAAGCGATCATTTACTCTATCTTCTGTGAACCTCATCCTGCAGTCGCACAGTACAATTTAATTCAGGTTTCTTGAATTATGAAACTTAGAAATGGTAATTGTACCATTGTTCGTAAACCGACGACGATACCAGTATTAGCCAGAGGACGGATGGTGTAAGTCGCGGCAAGTAAAACGTGGTTGGATGTTGGTTTTGACAACGAGGATATGGAAAGAGATCTTGTGTTCAAACAAAGTGAATGAGGGATACAATGTTGAATTGAATTCAGTAATGCCAAGGAGCAATAATTCTGTCGTCGGTGGGCTTTCTGTTCATTTGGAATATCTGAATATCAAGTGACAATTTGTAGGCTTGCGCGAAGCTTCGATGAGTCTAGGCTCCGCACAATCCATACGGCTGAAGTCCAATGACTGGAATTTGAGTTACATATCGAGAAGTGGGCTTGAATACATAAAATTTAATGTTAATGCCGTTGTTTACAAGGATTTCTGATGGTTCTAAAGCAAGTCATGAGAGCATAATCAAAGGGAAGATATTGCCTTGAGCTGAAAACAGCAATCAAAAGTTGGGGAAGAGTAAACATCGAGAATGACGGTTTAACTAATCGACATGTTTGCAGTCTGGGGAGAGAGATAATAGTGGATTAGCGAAACTAATCACCCCGCAAAGTTGCTTGGCTTTCTTATCAAGGGACGAATCCACACCCTGTATCACACATCTTTCGCGTGGGCCGCCAAGATATCAGCCCTGTTCAGAAATAGAAGCATTTCCCAGCAGTCGTTACCAATTTCTGTCCCTTCTAAGGCGCTCTTTTTGCCCTAGATGTTGAGAAACTGGATATACCCCCAAAGAAAGATATTAAATTGAAATGTAAATGCTTCCGGCTTATTTTCGTCCAAATAATGCAACTCGCCTGAATTGTCGATGTACATCGGGTCCGACTCCAAAACAAAACCCCTCGGGATTTTGGCATCTTTTGAGATTGTGAAAGGAACCCACTGGATTGTTCTCTTTATGTCCATATTATTGCTTAATGGTGATGAATCATCAAGGTAGGTCCTAGTACCAATCTATTCAAAGCTTCGGACTTCAATCTGCAAGGCAACCAAAACAAGAAGGCGACATCACTATTCTCATCCTTGAACATGGTGACATCGACTTATCTCGTTTCTGAAATGAAGTCTTTGAAATTAAGAAGGTGAAAACATTGTTTGATCAACTTGTGCTCAGCCTGAACTATAATATCAGTCGATGATAAGAGGCTGTACAACCAGAACACTCGTTTTGATCGTCCGCCAAGGTCCGAACCGCTCTTACACGGCATATAAAAACCATAGAGCACTTGCTCCTCGATTTCACGATAATACTTCTGATAATGGCTTTGACCTTTTTAAATAGAGCATCCACCACTCGTAGCATAGGGACCTGGATAATTCCCTCATATTACAAAGTCTTACTATAGCGGTAAGTGTATCGCAGCATGAGCCATTTTTACAAACGGCTGCTTGCTTGAGTGATTTGGGTTATTGCCACAGTTGTTGTAAGAGAGAGATAGACATTTTGAAGGATTTGCGATAGACCCGAGACTTTTGTGATGATAGTAAACGGGCAATCTGCTCCGCCGCTTTTCGTGTCTATGACATGGTCTTGAATCTTGATGCTTGTGATGTTGGTGAAGGGGCAGGGGGTTAGTTTTGAGGAAAAGAGCTATCGGAAAACCACGTGAAAATCCTCGGATAAGACTTTTTCCACCAAACGGATCGAGTACCTACTCCGTAGATTTGTAAGACAAGACCCATAGAAATAATTGTCTTAGAACAGCGACTGTTTTCGTCCTCAACCGCTTTCTTTTAGATGTCTGTTTTCGTTTTGATAAAATCTAAGCGTCCGTCGAACAATTTAACATCCACGCTAAATATCTCAAATCTTTGGGCAATGAGTAATGGGCAATGGGCATAGACAAATTAGAAATTTGAGTCTCTCAGGCTTTTCAAAGAGTCAGGGGGTCTCAAATTAGTCACCGGACCCACGGCGCCCTCAAATTAGACACAGATATACAACTATTAGGTACCGGTTTGCTACCCGATGTAAAGGATGGTAGTTCTGGACCAAAGTGAATTCCCATGTCTTGAAATTTTGGAAGGCTTAGATCAAGTTAGATGGGCCGAGGGATGGCTCAAGTTAGACTATCCGAATCAGTTTGCGGGGAACTTCGGAGCATGTGAGTGCCAAGTTGTGGGGACTACCCCTATGAATGGGAAAATTGGCGACAGGGGAGTACGTTATCCCACGCTCTGGCACCAGACTGCCACAGACTTATTAACTACAGTCCCACTGTCCCACGGATTCTCACGACGGGAGTTTAGTTAGCTATTACTAATTAGCCATCATGTTGTATCTCCATATCACAAGGTTCAAAGGAGGAGGGGTACCGGGGAAACAGATGAGGGAATACATACAAACACCTCCTTTATGGTTGTGTAGCTAGCTAGCTACGACCAATGCTAATTGGAGATATTACAAATAAATTCACTTCAATTGTTGAATTTTAGTAAATCCCAATTCATGGTCGTGTGAGCAATCATCATTTGAGCCTAAACATCTACCTATTGTAATGTTCTGACTGATAGAGAAAGCTTGATTGTAACAGAAGGGCATGGGTATGCACTCTCCCCAGAAAGCTTGTTTAAGGATGCAATGCAACTGTACATAAATCAAGGGCGATGGCGGCTGAATTCTACTTAGCAAAACGTGTAGATAATAATGAAACGGTTCTGTGTACCTAGGTAATGTTACAATATGGATAATATTCATTCATCGTACTGTAACTGTAGATCTCTTGTAGAAGGAAAGCACGAATTCACGAATTCACCATAATTCTATCTATTGTACTCTAGTAAACCTTTTCTTCCCCTCCTCCCCCCCCAAACTTTGTCTTTTGTTTGTTATTTCCATTCCCCCTTGTCTGCTTTGTTCTGCCAATGCTTTACTGCAGATTATCTTTCCGTATCTTTGATAACCACCACGTTTGACGATCTGATATCATCCTGCTTCGGACATGCAGGTCAATCCTCAAATTATCACTCAAAATATCACTCAAACTAGTTCTACTTTATCGTGTTTAACACTGAAACCTTTACATTCCGTAGTTTCCCGGTTCGCCCGAAATAATAATAATTCTTTTCCGGCATCACCCATTCCGGCCAATAAAATTAGCGCAATTCGTTATACGCCGTCTTCACTACTCCACCACCACTACAGCTTCGACCAAACTCGGCAAACCCAACGATACAATACCGGAAAGATGTCGTCTTCCAATTTGAATAAGAAGGCTTTCGATCCCATTCAAAGAACTGCTTCTCCATATCCTGATAAAAACAACGTTGGCCCTTCTCACCTTCTCGCACAACACCAACCTACAAACAACTATCATTCTTCATCACTCTCCACTCTCAAAATGGTTTCTACAAATTCAAGTGTTAATCGCACATGTTAGTATTCTCTTCCGCAATGATTCCACTGCTACATCTCTGCCGCATTCGAGTGGGCATCTCAGGTTGAACTCAGACTGAACGTCGCCATACCTTCGACACCAGCCTCAACTCCATCTGCATTCCTCGTCTCCCAACAATACAATATAACTTCACCATAGCTTCTATATTGCTTCAGATTGCTGACATATATTTCAGCATTGCATCCTAGTGGTGTACAACCACAAGTTGAGCACACCGAGCTTGAGGAGGAACTTCACGAGAAAGCACACATCGATTATGACCGTGTAGCTATTGTATGCATTCCACACCCCCCGGCACATCTGGCAGTTTCTAACTTCTATTCTCTTGTTAGGTTCCCAACCCAAGTGTCGCTGCCCTTTACGAAGATGCCCTTGTCTACGAAACTGGTTCTGCCATCACATCCACCGGTGCCCTTACTGCATATTCTGGAGCTAAGACGGGTCGCTCGCCATTGGACAAGAGAATTGTTAAAGAACCATCATCTGAAAATGATATTTGGTGGGGACCGGTAAACAAACCGATGACACCTGATGTAAGAAGATTCATTTTATCTTTGCTATCATTTCTTGTGTCTTTTTTCTTTGGCAATACATCAATACGTTTTCAGCGGAGGAAATCTACTTTGGGTCTGCAAATATTCTACGAGATTCGAAAGCAGTACTGCTTGTTTCTTCAATACTCTAAAACATCTCTTCGCGTCGACGACTCATCAATTATCAACTCCCACTCTTTCTCTTCAGAGAAACACTACAATATTTTCCCCCGCATATTTTTACGTCATTAGCTCTTGGATATCCTCGGCTCCTTCGACCGCCTAGCGAAATGCGGGGTGCATATAAACCGAGATTATCCCGGTCGCGCTGCTATTAGCTATCGCCTTCCCCTTTTTATGTGTCGCGTGCGAGCGTTGTTTGAGATTTTTAATATTTGGAGTTTAATCAACTAACATCAGTAAATAGGTATGGAGAATTAACCGTGAACGTGCAATTGATTATCTGAATACGAGAAATCGTATTTATGTTGTCGACGGTTTTGCAGGATGGGATGAGAAATACAGAATCAAGGTTAGAGTCGTATGCGCTCGTGCCTACCACGCCCTTTTCATGCGCAATATGCTCATTAGACCTGATCCAAAAGATCTCGAGCATTTCCACCCAGATTATACCATTTATAATGCAGGATCTTTCCCTGCTAATAGATATACTGAGGGTATGACTTCAGGTACTTCAGTTGCTATCAACTTTGCAGAAAAGGAGATGGTAATCTTGGGTACCGAATATGCCGGAGAGATGAAGAAGGGGTGAGTCTATTAATCGTACCAAGGACGAGGTTGCCAATGTCTGCTGTGTGTTGACTGACGATATTTGCAGTGTTTTCACAGTTCTCTTCTACGAGATGCCTGTCAAGCATAACGTTCTTACTCTTCACTCGTCAGCCAATGAGGGTAAAGACGGAGACGTCACTGTCTTCTTTGGTCTTTCGGGTACCGGTAAGACAACACTGTCAGCAGATCCTCATCGCTCCTTGATTGGTGACGATGAGCACTGCTGGAGTGACCGTGGTGTTTTCAACATCGAGGGTGGTGTAAGTGTTTCAAGTCCTGTATTACTTTTCACCATGCTAATATTCTGCAGTGCTACGCTAAGTGCATTGGTCTTTCAGCGGAGAAGGAACCTGATATTTTCGGTGCTATCCAATTTGGCTCTGTTCTTGAGAACGTTGTCTTTGACCCAGCCACCCGTCTTGTTGATTATGACGACACAACATTGACCGAGAACACTCGCTGGTAAGTCGGAAGATAATATGCATTAATACTCCTATAAATTTAGCTGACCATCGCAGTGCCTACCCCATCGAGTACATTTCCAACGCTAAGATTCCCTGTCTTTCAACAAACCACCCAAGCAACATCATTCTTCTCACATGTGATGCTCGTGGTGTTCTCCCACCAATCTCTAAGCTCAACTCCGCCCAAACCATGTTTCACTTCATCTCCGGTTACACCTCAAAGATGGCTGGTACCGAAGATGGTGTCACAGAGCCACAAGCTACCTTCTCGTCTTGCTTCGCTCAACCTTTCTTGGCTTTGCACCCAATGCGCTACGCTAAGATGTTGGCTGAGAAGATTGAGCACCATAAGGCTAATGCCTGGTTGTTGAACACTGGATGGGTTGGAGCTGGTGCTACCACTGGTGGCAAGCGTTGCCCGTAAGTACAAATAAAATGTTCTGAAATTTTAGATGCTAACATGCGATAGATTGAAATATACTCGTGCTATCCTTGACGCAATTCACTCTGGAGAACTTGCAAAGGTTGAGTACGAGAACTACGAGACATTTAATCTTCAAGTACCAAAGTCCTGCAGCAATGTCCCATCGGAATTGTTGAACCCAAGAAATGCGTGGAGTCAAGGAGATGACAGTTTCAGAGCCGAGGTCACCAAACTTGGTGGTCTCTTTGTTGAGAACTTTAAGAAATACCAGTCGGAAGCTACTGAAGATGTCATTGCTGCAGGACCAGCTGTCAAGATCTAGAGGCTGTACAGAATGGAATTTGATTGGATTTTTGGTTAAACATATACCGGCGTTCTTATTCAATGGGCGTATTGTATGTATCATCAAACATCAAAATTGAGTTGATGAATAAAACAAAAGTTATAATTATATTCGATGGGCAATGAAATGCATATGAGTGGTTGTTGGGTCATTTCAACCTATCTAAGAGTCACGAATTGTAATGATTTCAAATATCGAAGTCCTCATTATTAGAACATGACGATGAAGCATAGGTAATACCAGAATCACTATATAGGTAGGTACCATTTGGATTTTGGCTAAATATCTGTGAGGATATACATAGGGCAGCGATGCTGTATCATTCACCCCTTTCCAATTGTTCAGCCTCTTGTTTAACAAGGCTAATATTAGGTTGTTTAACTTAATTATTTGATAGGTGACATTTTAGCCATAGAAGCAATTAATCCATGGATATTATCAATTTTTTTTTTTTCTAAATTCACCAAATATTCAGAGTTACATAAGAGTGAATAAAGAAACCCAACGGTACGGTGCATGATCTAATTATGCAGGTAAGCTTTTGGTGGAGTAGTCTAGCAATCGGCTCGCACCAACGCATCAAAACTCCGGACTTCCTGCACCTCAATCCATAAAAAGCAAACAATCACACCTCTCAGGCTCTCACGAACTTCAACCCTGCATCAATCACATCTACACTAATAAAACAAACGACAATTACAATGCCCCCTCCAGCTCCATTAGATAACCCCTCCCAATCGCAATCGCAATCGCAATCGCAGTCGCAGACGCAGCCGCAATTACGGCCCAATCTGACGGCCCATCACCGATCCACGTCCTCGGTCACTAGCCACAAAACCGACAGCCCGGCAGGTACACCTCCAGCTTCAGGTGCGACAGCTACACAGCATAAAGAACATAAAGCGAAAGGCGAGCGAAAACACGTAGTTGGTGGCGGCAAATACGGACGTGTGAGCAGTAATAAGGCGCTGCATAAATTAACCCGCCAAACGAGTACTCACAACAACAATAATAATCATAATCACACAAGCAACGACAATCTCAAGGAATTCCAAGCTCCATGGGATAAACCACATAACTCTAGCACGAATCTCAATCGCCAAAAGAATCATTCGCAGACTGGCCTGAAGCGTAATCGAAGCTCTGCAGATGTTCAGCACAGTGCTGGATCAACGAGAAGACCTAAGAGTTCGGATGGTCCACAGGGTACGCAGGGTAAAAAGAGACCAAATAGTGTGCATTTTGAACTGGGCATAGGCACGCCGGGAAAAGCAGAAGTCGAAGAGGATAACGAGGAGGGTTGGGAAGAAGCTAGTTCGAGTGCAAGTCCGGCTTTAAGCCGCAGTGCGAATACATCTGCCAAACAATCCGCTGCTAATTCCGCCGTCAGTTCTCGACATCATTCTCCCCTTTCATCACCGAAATCAAAAAAACCTACAGCTGGGGATTCTGTGAGGGATTTTGCAAGGGAAAGCTCGGTTGGGAATCTTGATGGGAATGGTAGTGTGGAGAGAAATACTAAGACGAATAGAAATAGCAGTTCTAGCGCGGACGCAAAGGTTATTACTGAGAAATTACTCCAGAGAACGCCATCGCATCTTGCTTCAGAAACGAAAATGAGCATGGCGACTGCAAAACCGACACCGAAGGTGGCTCATACACCTTCTAGTAGTGTCGATCGAGCGACTGGAATGGTTAAGAGTATGGGTGCTAGTACTGCTTCTGGAAACCAGGAGTTGATATCGAGATTTGTGGGGGGTGTTGGGACGCCCGGGGAGAATAGCCCCAAATTCCCTCCACCGCATCATGTTAGAGAGTCTAGAACGGGGGGTGTGAATGGGGGTGGGCTAGAAATAAATGCGAATGCCAGTGGAGGAGGGGAAATGGCAAGAGCGAGATCAATGGGGAATTTAACAAGACATGATGTTGATGAGGAAGAGGAATCGGCGTTGTTACCTAGGAGTCGGAAGAGTTCTACCAGTGGCACAAATGGACCACCTAATGCGTATAATTCTCGTACACAACAGAAACTATGGCTCCAAAGAGCATCGTCAAATATTGAGCCTCAGAGAGAGGGGCTCGGTGCATTATCATTGTTGAACGGAGGACTAGGACTGGGTAATCATGGTGGGGGAAGCGGTATGGGATTCGGCCCTGGAATGGGTATGGGTAGTGGTATGGGAGGTTATTTAATGGGCGGAGATGGAAAGGGGGACCCAAGGATTAAAGTACAGCTTGAGAGGACGGGACTAGAATATTTGGTTGTGAGACGTCATCAAGATCCCGTTGGACGCGGTGTGAAGAGATTAGAAAAAATGGGGGTACTTGGTCAAGGGGCCAAGAATATCCCGGCATATGGGAATGGATATGGACATAGCAAGAGTGCGAGTGTGAGTCGGGCGGGGAGCTTGAGAGAGAGGAAGGGGAATTCGAGGAAGGGAGTAAGACAAAGCTTTGAGGGAGGGGAGAGGGAGAGAGGTAGTGATACCGAGAAGGATGGGGGCGGAAGTGGGCATGATGAGGAGAATGTCGCGGCGCTGTTGAGGGGCTTGTGGGAGAAGAGTTTTGAGGGGAGTGGGAGTGCGGATTAAGTTTCATGGAGAATTTGATTATACTTAATTGATCGATTTGTAATTTTGGGCTTGGGGTAGGGAACGGGTGGGGTGGGATCACGAAACATAAATAAAGGATTGGAGTTTACGCCTGTCTTGTCTCATATGGCAGGAGAGCAGGATGGGGAAAGGGAACCTTGGTTCCTGGGATTTTGAGATTGTTTGCCGGCTGGTGGGTGGGCCTTTAGAATGAATGTATAGTTAACGAAATGATTTCCTTGCTTGCATGCACATACATATGAAATATCTCCAAGGTGTTGGTTGGTATGCAGGCGACGTGTATGATTGATTGTATAATTCATGATTAGGTTCATGATTAGAAGAGCAGCACTGTACGTCTCGGGCATATGTAAGGAGGTCGGATTGGATTGAATTGAATTGGCTGGATATATTGTATTTTTTTGGAGGTAAGGGTGGGGAGGATAGAGGGGGATGTGATGGGGAGATAGGTGCGTACGTACTGTGAGGGTTATGAGGATGTATGGTAGGCCCCTGAGGGATAGGATTAGGGTTAGGGTTAGAATTGGAAGAATAGAAAGAAATGAGAGAATGGAAGGAATGAATGATATAGTGCGAATACAGTATCGATAATAGTAATATGGCAAGAGATTCGAATATCATAAAAGGGGATGGGGATGGGAGTGATATCTTGTGGGCATAAGTGCGGTTTGAATTTTATTGTATTGTATCGTAGTAAGTTAGTGAGTAGTGAGTAGTGAGTAGTGAGAAAGGGGCTAGCTACGGCTCACCTCACCCCCGGTGGAAACTTTGGATAGGAGAAAGGAGGAAGGATCTTTGCGTGACCGGGAACAGATCTAAGATCTAAGATTTCCGTGGTGGTGAGCGTTGTTTCCCATCGAGACATGAGGGGCTCGCCGGGGTGGAGGTGGGAAATGAGGGCGCCGGGAGGGAGTGGGAGTTGTATTGGGCTTTTCACCCCCACCCCTACCCCACCCGCATGAATGGTAATGTATAAGGGAGTGTTGGAGGAAAAGAGGTCACCGGGGATCGGGTTTCGGGTTTTCGTGAGGGCGCACTGGGGAATTATATAGATATCCAATAGCTTTGAAATTTCATAAAGGTAAGCTAAGATAAGCTAGCTCACCGGGGGCTATGATTCATGGAGAGGGAAGAGTGAAGGGTCACCGGGAGCTCGTTGGGGACCAAACTCATGATGCACCCACCCACCATAAACGAATGAGTTCACCGAGAGAAAAATTCAAAGTTCTCTGATTGGAAAATGGGATATTATGTCCATAGTTTGATCGAATCTATCCATGGATATCACATCTTTATATTAATTATACTATCGCTCGCCGAGAAAGCACCTAGAACTGGGTGTGTTGATGCAAGCGATTGAGGTCAGATGTTCAAAAATTCAATCCCGCGTGGGATTGAGATGAGATCTCCAGATTGTGCGGGAGATTTTATGCTATAATGGGTTGGGATATGCTATGGAAATGTAGTGGTGAGTAGAAGGACGGGGCATTTTAGACAATATGAATATATACTCTTCGTGAATATTCTAGTTTGCGGCAAACGGAACTAGATATGCATAGAAACCAATATACAAAATATTCTATTCTTTTTGGTATAATCTCCTAAGCTCCTGTGCTATGCATCCATACAATATAACTATTATTACAACCTGCACGCACACCCCTTCATCCTCACCTCAAACTCAAATCTAGGATCTAAACAACATTAAAGCCTCCTCAGCCTTCAAATCCTCGTCCTCACTAACATTTTCCTCATCTCCGTTCTCTCCCAAATCCAATTTCCTACCCAACAAAGTCGCGAAGAATCTATCTCTTGCGGTCTCTTCCCACGTATTTCTATCCTCCGGAGCCATGAAATTCTGTAACTTTTCATGAACTGTGAATTTCATTTTTCTACCCTTACTAGCCTTAGTATCGACGTTCTTTCTCGTCTTAGCTTCTTTTACCGCAGTCCATTGCATTGGTTTACCAGCTTCACCAGTGGCTGCAGAAGCAGAGTCAACCATTCGTTGATCGACCAATTCTTTGAGGAGCAGTTGGTAGAAATCAGCATCGTCGTAAATGTTAGGGTCGGTAGTGAGTTTCATCTGCTTTTGGACGGGAGCGCAGGAGCGAGGGACCTTGGTGCGGGATATTAGGTGCTCAGAACTAGAGAGTGTGTCTTGGAGAAGAGACGTGATGGATTGTTGGGGAGCATTAGGGTTAAGTTTGCGGGAAATTGGGAGGGCTGTTGTGGCGCGGACTTTGCTAGACCATTTTTCGAGGACAGTTTGTCGAGTGTCGATATTGGCAACCTCGGAGGCTTGCATGCGCTCCCAGATAGCCGATGAGCTGGTGGCGGAGTCGACCCCACGCTTCCGTTTCTGTCCTGGTTTGGAGGTACTAGATACCTTTGAGAGATCGTGTCGAAGACCATCGATTGTATTCCATAACTTAATGGCTGCCTCTTCTGCGGCTTGAAAAGGATTCTCATCGCTATCCTCCCGATCCTTATCATCGACCGCAGCTAACGAGTTCGTGGCCACCAAGGCTTTTTGAAGGCGAATGCGGACATTAAGGAGGGAATCGAATGCTTTGCGTTGTTGCTTCACTGCATTACCTTTCTCTGCATCTGCCTTTGCCGCCTGGGAAATTGTCGCGACAACTGTCTTCTGTTCCTCCCCCATGATCTTTCGCAACTCAGCACGTCTTGCTTGTTCATCCTCATCATTCTCGTCGTCATCGGATGCCTCTTCTTCGCTCTCTTCCTCACTGCCGACTTCCTCGCCACTTTGATCAGGGTTTTCCGAATCTTCCTCGTCAGAATTATCTTCGATGTCTTCCATGGCCTCGGGATGTTGAGCGTCGACATCCAAGATATCTTCATCGGTCTCGTCTGCCTCCTCAACCTCAACATCATCCTCGTTATCGTTATCTTCGTCATCATCTTCCTCTTCAGACAACTTCACACCCTCCTCTTCATCACTGTCCGACATGAAATCAGCAGCAGTAGGTCTTTTCTTCACACCATTGACATCCACAGGTTTCTTGGCGTTAGCGGGAGTCTTCGGTTTTCCACTTCCTCGGAATACAAAATCCTTGAATCTTTCTTCATCACTCTCCCCCAAAGCCTCGTCACTGTCGACTTCCATATCGTCAAATTCTCCGTCAAACTCCATGCCTTCAAATTTTGCTCCCTCATCAGCGCTTTCATATACCGAGTTAGATTCATCCTCATCATTGTCATTCATCAATTGTTCGCGAGAGACTCGAGATCCGGCGTACTGAGGACCAAGAGCGACTTCTTCTGGTTTTCGAAGCTTACTCTTTCTGCAACGATTGATCAGCAGAGATGCATCGCAGCAGCAAATGAAAGAACTCCCTACCCAACTTGAACATAGTGTTCTGTTCCCGCTAATCCATCATCACTCTCACCACCACTTTCCGAATCGTTCTCTTGCGCCGGCTTATCATCTTCAGGATCGAAATCTGCTCAAGGAAGCCCAAGTCAACAAAGCTGAACCCATTGCTAACACCCAAGAATGAAAACTTACCCTTAGGAATAGGATCTTCCAATTCCTTGATCTGTTTTGCCAAATTCTTTGGTTTCGCCATATTGTTTGCTATCCTCTCAAACTTTTGAGAATTTTTGTTTTTCCGAAGAACTTCAATCCAAAACCAAAAAATTATTTTGGAGCTCCCCACGAAATCTTGGCGCGCTAGCGGGCGCATACCCGCTCAAAAGTTAAGCTCTCATCGCATCATTGTTCAAGCTTCAATTTGACATTGTAACAAAATGAAACCAAGATTGTTTTCTACTCTGCGAAGCTTGCAACATGAGAATCCATTGGTAGGCTACTCAAGGTTGATCAAGGGATGCTGGATGATAACTTTGATAAGACTGACCATTGGCGTACATCAGGGATTACCACGAACCGGCAGTATTCCGCGCATGCAGCGTGGATTGCCCGAACGAAGAAAGATAAAAGATGTAGAGAAAGTTATTGCAGTCTCATCTGCGAAAGGAGGAGTTGGAAAGTCGACGCTTTCTGGTACGAGTTTCAAGTATTATCTATATGGCAAAGGGGCCTGACGGAACGATAGTCAATCTTGCGCTCGCCTTTGCTCGCCGTGGCCTGCGAAGTGGAATTTTAGATACAGATATATTTGGTCCCTCGATACCTACACTACTCAATTTATCGGGGGAACCCAGACTATCCTCAAGTGCGTCTTTGGTTCAAATGCGGTAGTTGTGACAGGTCTGATATTTGGCCGGCAGACAATCAACTCATACCCCTCTCAAATTATGGCGTGAGGTCTATGTCAATGGGTTATCTAGTGGGCGATGCAGCACCAGTTGTGTGGCGTGGATTGATGGTCATGAAAGCACTGCAGCAACTTCTACACGAGGTAGACTGGGGTGGATTGGACGTTTTGGTTCTTGATTTGCCACCGGGAACTGGGGACACCCAATTGACTATCACACAACAAATTGTACTTGATGGTGGGTGCATTCTTCTTATGGCACTGAAAATACTGATTGTTCTCAGGGGCGGTGATTGTTTCAACTCCCCAAGATATAGCTCTCAAAGACGCTGTGAAAGGTATCAATATGTTTAAGAAGATTGATATTCCGATTCTAGGAATGGTACAGAACATGTCGCTATTCACATGCCCACACTGTCAGAGCAGTACGCATATCTTTGGATCGCACTCGGGAGTCACTCATGCTTGTGAAAAGCATGGAATTGATTTTCTAGGAGATATACCATTACACGCGAGCATTTGCGACGATGCGGATAGGGGCAAACCTACAGTTGTAGCCGAGCCCGAAAGCGAGAGAGCAAAAGCATTCATGTCAATCACAGAACTTGTGGGAAAGAAGATCGGATTGTTTTGATAATGTTTAATCAAACTAGAGCAACAGAAGTAAGGGCTGAGCAATACGCATTAGGAACATGGAAACACTAAAAAGCGTTCGAGGGAAAGGAGATGTGAGAGGGCCATGCAAAATAGCAAGCGTCCAGCTGTGTTGTCAAGTACAGGATTCTTCGTACCTGGATATATTGGTTTTAAGGTCAGGTCAAAACAGAAGCCTCGAAAAGCTCGTGATGCTCAGGTATCCTAATAAAAGCTATCTTTAGCATGTTTCATTGTGCATCAAGTAACAATATACTGGTAAGAAAATATGTTCATTCAAGGAACGAACATCCAGGATTCTAGTTCTCAATACGTAAAGCCCACGTTAGCCTCCATCAATCGCCCAGCATGATGCAAAATTGAAAGAAAGGGAAATTCCAGCCTGAACACCTATACTTGCAGAGAGTTGCCCATTCCTCTCCCGTCCCCCACCTGCCCCTAAGCGAATCCTTCATCGTCACCATTCGTTTGGTATATATGACGACTTCTTGTCGGATCTTTTCGCATACTTTGTCCCGAACCGGTAAATCCAACTATATGAGTTGTTAGGCAATAAAATGTAAAGGGGGCGACGTATAGTTCTTACCTCTGCCATTTACTCCATCAGGTGTGCGGAACATACTCTCCTTTTTTCCTGATTTGCCAAACTTTCCTTTCGCAGCAAAATCCTGCCATTTCTTCTTACCGTCATCTAATTCTTTCTTTGCCTTAATCTTCTTTGGGACCTTGGCTGGTCTTGTAGGGCCGTCACTGACTTTGCTTGGCTCGCGCTTAGATTGTTGTGCAAGCTCCGGGTCAATATCAGCGGCTGCTGAAATAACATTCGCTGTCGATGGAGGGGTAGGAACCGAAGCTACGACTGGTGTACCATCAGCCTTACGCTTATTTGGATTGACTAAGGGTTTGATATCCTTGGCTCGCAGAGTCTCTGTGGTGTCATAACCCTTGAACTTGACAATATAAACAGGAGATGTGGAAGAACCCGTTATGGATGTGATTTGAGCAGTATAAAATCCTTTGTCGCCTGAATGCCATTTCGCCAATACCATATCGTTGACCGAGAAGCTTGTGGCGACTTCTGGCTCTTCTGGCGGAGGCGCTGCTTTCCTGAAAGCAGGGTGATTCTCCCGCGACCATTTCTCTTTTACTGGCGGTTCTGAGGATTGTTTCGGTTGGGCTACTGATGCTGGAGCTGGCTTTAGTTCTGCGATCGCGGATTCGGTGAGGGAAATGACTTCTTCGAGTTCAGTTTTTAGCGTCTGAAGCTCTGCATTATCAGGATCGGCTTGAAGCCCTAACTGAACTGTTTCTAGCTATGAACATATTAATACTGTGGGTATGCGAAAAAGTCGAATAATGATTTGCGAGCTTACCTGCAACTTATACTCCTTAACATCGTTCTCTAATCCCGCAAGTTCCGACATGGTAGGTCTAGGTGACTTCACTCTTCGTTAGGATGAAATTCTAGATGATATGTCTTTGTCGCGAAGTGAGAAGTCGTAGAGAAATCAAATGATGTTTCTTCGGCAGACAAGAGGAGACAAAATTGTCGCTATACGATACTAATAGGAAGAATGTGTGTTGGCAGTGACAGTGAGACGTTGAATTCTCGAGAGGCGCGATAACCTTGATCTCACGTGATACGGTATTACTAAGAGCCGATGCTAGTTGCCCTTTGATTTCTCAGGCCCAACAAGGGTTCAAGAGAAACCTCTCGTCGCATTGACGCTAGTATACTAATAAAATCGACGGGCATTTACATTTCCACACAACTCACGCAGACTTAAATCATCACGGAGCTAGCCTCCACTCAAACACAAGATGCAGGGCTTCAACATGGGTCGTTATGTCCCTCCTGATCAGGAAGGACTAATGAGTGGAAACCAGTTGCATGGAAAGCATGCCTTAGGAGCTCGAGCGAAGAAGATTTCCCAGGGTATCTTAACGGTACGGTTCGAGATGCCGTATCCTATATGGTGCACGCACTGTCCGAAGCCTACAATAATAGGACAAGGGGTACGATTCAACGCGGAGAAGAAGAAGACCGGTAACTATCTCTCGACACCAATCTACAGTTTTCGCATGAAACATATCACATGTGGGGGTTGGATCGAGATACGGACGGACCCCAAGAATACAGCCTATGTGATAACTGAAGGAGCGAGGAAACGAGATACTGGCGAGGATAAAATCCAAGAAGGGGACATCAAAATCCTGACGGAAGAGGAAAGGGAGGAGCTAAGAAATAATGCATTCGCATCGTTAGAGGGAAAGGTAGAGGAGAAAGAAAGGCTAGTAGCTAGCAAAAAACGGCTGGAAGAGTTACAAGATCTTTCCGAACAATGGGAAGACCCATATGAATCGAATAGAAAGTTAAGGAATGCCTTTCGGGAGGGGAGGAAAACACGAGAAAAGGAAGCTGGCGTAGCATCTGCATTGCAAGATAAAATGAGTTTGGGCATTGACTTATTGCCAGAGCATGAGGAAGATGTGCGGAGAGCTGGTTTTATTGAATTTGAAAACAACGGTCCTCTGTCCAGTATCAATAAGGCAATCTCGAAGCCTCTCTTTCAGAGCGATAGCCAATTGTCCAAAACAGAGAGAAAGGACCCAAAGCTCTCGAGGCGAAAGCGGGCTGAGGCATTGGCCGCAAAACAGCGCGACGATGCCGTGGCTGAGATAAGAGATAATACAAGAGCTGCAATGGATCCGTTCCTCATTAACAACCAAATGAATGGTTCCAAGGGTACACCAAAGCCCTTGTTGGCTGGAGTTAAAAGAAAAAGATGTAGCCCAGCTCTTGAGGACGCTCCATCAATACCAAAAGTGGCTGGGTTGGTCGATTATGATTCCGATGAATGATTACTATGGGGTAACGATCGCGATAAGTCATTTAGATGGAACTCTGGCGTTGTGGTTGTATAGGACAATGTTGCGATACCCTTTTGCTATTTTGATGTTGCTGTGTTTATTGACAACGGGAAAATGAATAATTGAAGAGAATATTGTCATTCAGGCTCGAAATAGCCAGCAGGTACCACGCTTTCATTTATTTGATTCACAAGGCTGCTCAACCGAACGCATTGCTGCCAGCCTAGCTCCATCATGGGGGTGTTGTGGAGTCTTGCATGGAGTCAATAGTAAGTTCGCCTACGAACTTGTAGACCTGCAAGATTCCCTGGGCGAAACGACGACCTTGGCGCACGAGCTAATGCCGGCCCTCAGCCATCACACGTCCCTTTTAAAAGTCATCAAGTGAGTGGCACTTTGCTATTATCAAGATATTCATATACCATGAACATCCTTTGCTCAAAATGCAATGGCTATGATAATATCGAAAAGTGGCTTCGCTGCCGGGCACAACCAATTGCTTGTCACAAGGAAGTCTGAAATTACCTAGTAGTCCTTTTTTTGGTCCCCTCCAATTACCCCTTTGTGCTTGCTGCCTTATAGGACCTCAACCAAGACGGAAATTACCGTTTCAACAAAAAGTTTTGTTGCATACCTAATGACGATGTGTTTTTTTACCAAGTCTTATCAGTGGCAGTGACTGAGCTTATCTGGCGAGGCGGATTTGTTGTTCAAAGCCTTGTCCACACAAACTATTATTAACAAAATGAGAAGCACTTCTTATTGCAAGAGAGAGAACTTTGATTTGGAGAATGAATATAGTTCCTCTCCTATCATCATCCTCAGCACTCCTTCAAAAATAGTCTCTCCTAAGTCCTGATTTACAGATCAACTGGATGGTCAATTGTCTGATCTAATCGCAAAGCCGCATCGCCAGCAATCTTGAGCCTCCGAACCTCCGACATGAGTTGTATCAGCTGTCTTTATGTGCCATAAAGCCGGATGAAAACACCTTATACTATTTGTGCAAGCGATATTAAAATTCGACTTTTTGGGATCTCAGTATCGCGGAAGTAGGCGGAACAACTCTCACTGAAATTAAAGACGGTTCCTCCTCTGTTGCCGGGCTATAACAGTATGCATAACATTTACTTAGAAAGGGGTAATCAGAGGTTCATTCAGAAGCATACTCGAGATTAAGGACGCTCAACTAGAGCCTATATTCAATCTTAGTGCGTTTTCGTGGTTCAGGCCTACAGTTTCGTTTTCCTCGCAATAGCATGCTTATTTTATGGCTATGTACTCTCACTGGCAGACCTCGGTTTTTGTCTTGTACTTCATTGTAACTTTGGCGGGTTGTCGAATCGGTTGTGATGTCATATAACAAACAGTCTTCAATGTCCGGATTGAGCATCGACAACCAGGTGGTCTCTCAATCATAGATGCACCATGACATATTGATATCTGATGTTAGATCCAACCACAGAATGGTAAGTGAGTCCTGTATATCGTAACACCCAGCAGTTGTAGCCATTCCTCGTCTTTTTGTATCTATCTGTATACTCAAGCCTTCCGGCGTTATGCCTCTTCCCCATGCTACACTCAATGCCCAGGGTTACATACTATTGGAAAGCAATTGACTGATTTTAGAAACCTAATGATACTGTTTGCCCCCATTGAGAAACCGATTTTTGTTTGAATGTTTCCGATCCTGCACTACCACGTGATCCTCGATAAGAAACTCCGTGACTTACTGATCTTGAGCTTTCGGTAGATATCTTCAAACTTCAACACCCGATCCAAAACTTTATTAGTATTACACTGCGTACTTTCAAGTTGTACCAATCAGTTTGCCAAGGTATTCACTGCTCGGCATGGTAGTCACTGTACCCCACAACAACCACAACCCGTAACAGTTAGCAACTAGGTACTAGCTAGGCAACCACAAGGTAAGGCAGTCTGCACCTCTCAGCCTTACACAAGCACTACAAGTATAAATGCTTCTGCACCTCGGAAACCTGCAACAAATTCTTCCAAAATCGCGACAGCTTTCTACAATAAAACAATCCATAAATTACAATCGTACATTCAGCATGGCTTCCTCCAACCCCATGCCTCTCAATGCGACCACAAGCTCTAACCCAAGTCATGGACCCAGCAATGACATTGCCTCATTCAAGCAATTACTCTCTTCTTCAACCCGGGTTATCGCCCTTTGTGGTGCTGGGCTTGGCGCCTCTTCTGGTCTCGATACTTTCCGTGGGCCAGGTGGCATGTGGCGAAATTATCGTTCGCAATCACTTGCTACCTTAGATGCTTTTACGACAGATCCGGGCTTGGTTTGGCTATTTTATTCGTATAGACGTCATAAGGCTTTGGCTGCGAAGCCAAATAAAGGACATTTTGCTCTGGCAGATTTGGCGAGGAGAATGAGGAAGGGTGAGGAAGAGGGGTTTGTTTGTTTGACGCAGAATGTTGATGGTGAGTTGCTGAGGTGTTTGTTATGTCGCTGTCTGTTATTATCAGATATCGGCATTAAAAGTGCTGGTTCTGAAGGGAAATAAGAATTGCTAAGTAGCAATCGTGTCCCAAGTAAATTTTTAATCTCATTTGAGTGTTCCGAGCTATTTGTCTCATGACTAAATTTCGTTAGGTCTGGCTCAACGCGCAGGTCACCCGGAAGGATCGCTCAAACTCCTCCATGGATGCCTTTACGACATTAAATGCGCCGACCCCGTTTGTGATTACCGTGAACGTAATAATTTCGACGATCCTTATCATCCATCACTGGCAATTACAAGCGAAAATGACGAGAAGCTCTTACCCGGGGCCAACGAGACAGTAAGGCCTTTCTTTCCTTTGTCTCTTAGTCCTGCAATATTATCTCGAGTTGGCCCTGAAGTCCAAGTACGATGCAGCTCCCTCAAACCCGTAGACAGCTAACAAAACCCTCAGAAAGCCCTGATTACCCACCTCGATCCAAACAGAAGCACCACCACCATTGCCAAAGACGAACTTCCGCACTGCCCCCAATGTACCACATCACTCTTACGCCCAGATATTGTTTGGTTTGGTGAAACTCTTCCTCTGGATACTCTAAATGAAGTAGACCAATGGATTGACAAGGCACCCATCGATCTCATATTAGTAATCGGAACGACAGCACAAGTATACCCAGCAGCAGGATATGTAGATGTGGCTCGGGATGCTGGCGCCAGAGTTGCGGTGATCAATATGGATGCGGGGGGATTGGGAAGTGCAGGTGTATTAGGGAAGGACGATTGGTTATTTGTGGGTGATGCGGGGGCGATTTTGGAAGAGATTCTGAGCCCTCCTAGTGGTGAGGAGGAGAAATGAGAGGAGGATGGTTTGAAGGCGTGGTATAGCGTTTAAGTGTCGCATTGATTGTGAAATATTTGAGGTCCATATCGTGATTGATAGGCATGGCTTTCCGTTCAAAATCAAAGTGGCTGTATTGACTGATACAGACTAGTATTCTACTATTGAGAGCAAATATTTCAAAGCCTTTGAGAGTCTGTCTGGATTTCACATCGAATTGTGACACTGAAAAAGTGATGCGAATCATTTAAGCCTGAGAGACTATAAGGCTATTGACAAATGTGAAGAAGTCAATCCGTTTTACACTTTTTATCTTGATATGTATCTTGATTTCAATTTGACTCTAATTCTATTTGAAAAGGGATCTTTAATGTTTTCTCACCACCTTCCAACTCCAATGCCTCGACATTCATTCATATATCCATTAACATACACTTCCCCCAAAACGAGAAATCCATCCCGCTCGCTTTCTCCATCCTCTTGTCCTTGTCTCCTCAACGAGATCGGTCATCTACATCCATGCAATACAGCAAGCATATCCCCCTATCTTGAAGACGTGGGTGTAACACCCATTATACTCCCTCCTCCTCCCTCCTCCTCCCTTTCTCGTCATCTTCGTATAGAAACAACGATCTCCCATTGCCATCTTCAGATAATAACCAAAGTTTCTTCACGTCCTCCGCGTCCATGTCGTTTGATGTTGAAGATGAAGCAAGGAGCAGCGGGCATAGTTTCAGGAATATCGGAAATGGTAACTCGTGCGATACAGGTTCGTCGATATATCCGGTTTTCAAAAGCGTCTCTCTCAGCGCTGTGAATAACGGGATTCGATTCTTCGTGTGCATGCTGTGTGTTGTATATAGCAATTTCAATATATCGTAAAATTCCCGAGTTTCATTATCGACCGCTGGACGCACGATGTTTGTGATGTTACCAAGAGGTCTACTCTTAAATTCTAGCACATTTCCGGCATTGGAATTATTTACCTAGGCGCATAAATCCCCAGATGCGTTTCATGTATGCAATTGATGCGCAGTTCGACCTCGCAGGAGCCTGGGACGGAGTGAAGTTCCTTCCAAGATACAAGATCAATTCGATACCCATGTAGGGGCGGGGGGAGAAAGATAATTTATTGTGTGTATCTTGCAGACAGCTACATCTTATGTTTCATCTGTGCAGTGCATTCAGAAGATTCTTACCAATCTTGACGGGCCCTCATTCAGCAGTGATGGGGGCTGATAGTAAACCTTTTGAAAAGGTGTCGGATATTGCTCTACCAGCGAAATATCCTTGGTCATAGAGAAGACATCGGACCACGTATAACAAAGTGCAGCAAATGAAGGCTTATCAAGCAGAAACACATATTCGAACGCACATGCCAGAGCCTCTTAAAACCGTCCTGTTTTTCCAGGGAGAATCCTACGCAGACGAACCTCTTGAATCAGATTATTCGGTGGGCGATAAATAGCACCAGCGATATGGTAAAGATGCTAAACGGTATGGATAGCGGATGAAGGCAAGATTCAAAGGCAATCTTCCATATTAATGAACTCGGATGTATAGATTAGTTTAGAGAGAGAACGAATTGTCTTCAGGGAACGAATTGACTTCAGACAGTCGATACACTTAAATCCCCTAAAGAGATCACGCAATCTGTGCTTCACACTCTGGTCACCGGAATAACCATGCACACTCGCCTCAACAAGCCTTTGACTGTCGTCCGATCCGATTTCGCCTGGTTTGGTCCTTCCCTTCCCCACAAAAGTATGTCCTCGGTCTTAAATCACTTCGACGTTTCCTCTAAATGGATTTCATTCTTCCGCCGTGCAGTTGAAGCACCCATGGCCTTCCCCTCCGATGGGCCATCTGCCCCTGTTCGCATTCGCAAGCGCGGAACTCCAACTAACGGCCCGCTAAGTAATACGATCGGCGAAACAGTCCTCTTCTGTCTTGATTTCGCCGTGAACCAAGGAACCAACGGCGCACGTCTATATCGTTTACATGACGATATACGGTTCTGGGGCAGCTCCTCGGTTTGTGTATCCGGCTGGACCGTCATGCAAGAATTTGCTACCGTCATGGGCCTATCCCTCGACCCCTACAAGACCGGTTCCTGTACCATCACTCGCCACCCTACCACTACTACCCCACCTCCTTCGTCTCCCCCCCAAAGCCCTGTTCGTTGGTACCTTTTGTACCAGATCCTCTCACAGGGAGATTTTTGATAGATCAAAAGCTGGTTGACAATAACCTTATCAACGGCATGGCCTATGTGCAATGATATATGTATGGCAGTAGGTAATATCAAAAAGGCCTGCGACCACTGCTGTGCTTACTGTGCAGTGTACGAGACTGGGTGACTTTCTTCAGGAGATACTCGGTTGTGAGAGGAAGTCCGAAAAATCGGATATGTGCCGGAAATATCACGGGATTTGTGAGAAATTAATATGGACTACGGAGTACCGAGTATCGAGTTTACTCCCCCCCGCAGGATCCGCAACATCCATCTCTCACTTACTTCACTACGAGTCCGTAGTAGTTATTACACGACGCATCCAATTATTCCAGGTTGTCATTTGAAGACCGACGCCAAGGTCAAGGAATAATCAACAAAGTGAATGCTGTAATGTAACTAATACCCCAACAATGACAGTGGAGCTCTCAAAGCTTTGGATATTTTCTTCATCACTCATTGGATATTTTTCGTCATCACTCAATAACCATGGATGTTTCCAAATTCATATATTCATGTAGACTCGGCCCGAGGATTATTCTTGCGCAAGTGAAAATATAAGACATTCACTAATAAATCCATCGATATGCTTTTCATCCGAACGGTGAATTTGATATTGCTACAATAGTGTCTCAACAATATTAGAATTGGATACAATCGCAACTCCGATCCCACTTTTAGCAAACGAAAATATTGATCCTCTCCAACCCACGAGAACAACGACAGACTCAGCCCAGAATGTCGGATCTTAGAGAAGAAGGGGACGAGAAGCTGCCGAGCTTTGCTTCCGACGATTCCAATGCTGCGACTGAACACGGCAGCATGGAGTTTGCGCCGATTAAAGCTACACCGACGGACGTACCGATTGCGAGATTGAATACGAGAGGTAGCCGGACCCATTCACTGGCGCGAACACGTTCGTCGAATGGCTTTGGTTGCGATGATGCAGAAAATACTTGGGACGGCAGTGGCGGTGATCTTGAGGGACAAGGAGCCAATGAGAAAGATCCATTTGAGGTGGGATTTGATGGTGGCGATAGTGATCCAATGTGTCCAAGAAGTATGGCCCATGGAAGGAAATGGCTTGTGGTTATTATCGTCAGCGCAAGTTCATTCTGTGTGTAAGTTCATCTTATCTTTTTCAATGGTTTTTAATGAGTAATTTTGCGTTGGGGCATATGGTAAGATTCGTCTGATGTTTTTTTGTTGATATCAAATGTCACCGTTTCAGTAGTACCTAGTAGTATGAAAAACACATAGGGCTGAGTTACAAAAACGTCGAATGTCAAGGATGCTAATCTGACTTGCATATTAGGACCTGTGCGTCATCGATGTATACTAGTACGTACGCTCAGCTTGAGAAAGAATTCAATTGCTCAAGAGAAGTTGCGACCCTTGGACTTTCCATGTTTATTCTGGGACTTGGGCTTGGACCTATGTTGCTAGGACCCCTTTCGTAAGTATCCATACTCTCAGACATCTGCCCGCAATCACTTACATAAAACAGTGAATTTTATGGTCGTCGTCCAATCTACATTTGCTCCTTCACCTTCTTCCTAATCTGGCTTATTCCTTCAGCAGTGGCGCAAAATATTCAGACTATGATCATAGCGAGATTCTTCGATGGGCTTTCCGGGAGCGCCTTTCTCTCCGTTGCAGGAGGCACCGTGGGAGATATGTTCAATAGAGAACAGCTCCAAGCCCCTATGCTAATCTATACAGTATCGCCATTCATAGGTCCGTCATTCGGCCCATTGGTCTCTGGATTCATCAACCAGTATACAACCTGGCGTTGGACTTTTTACGTTCTAATCATCTGGTCAGCCTGTAACTTAGGATTGATCTCATTTCTCGTCCCAGAAACTTACCACCCAGTTGTCTTGAGAGCCAAAGCTCGTAAAATTCGAAAGGAGACTGGCGATGATCGTTGGTATGCACCCAATGAAAGGCTAAACAAGTCTATTCCGAAGACTATTGGCTACTCATTACTCAGGCCAGGTCAACTATTGATCTTTGAACCTATGTGTCTCAACCTTTGCATATTTTCCGCTATCTTGCTTGGTATTCTATACCTATTTTTTGGTGCTTTCTCCCTCGTCTTCATGGGAAACCATGGATTCCAACAGTGGCAAGTTGGCTTGACGTTTTTAGGCATGTTCGTAGGAATGATGGTTGCAGCGGCCACCGACCCCTTCTGGCATAGAAACTACGTAAGATTGATCAAGCAGAGAGAAGAGTTGACAGGAGAGATCGGTGGGTCCGAACCAGAATATCGCCTACCTCCTGCGATTCTTGGAGCCGTTCTCGTGCCTATCGGTTTGTTTCTCTTTGCATGGACGACATATCCATCGGTTCACTGGATTGTGCCTATCATCGGATCAGGGATTTTCGGAATGGGGTAAGTCTTGCAAAAATTTCTTCGCTTCAAATGATAAGGTTCGTGTGCCAGGAGGTTTCCTGTTAGGTCCCCGAACCTCGTACGTTCCATCGCCGACGTGGCGCGGGCGGGCCTTGTGTTTCGTTCCTGCATGTAGTTGATCTTTTCATATGCTTTGCATATTTGGCCTCGTTTGGGAAAAGTGAAGCTTGATCTTGATTCTATTTCCTGCCATAGTCGTCGATGGGCTCGATGGATGTCTCACATGACACGCATTTCATGTGGCACCAAAGTACTTTCGAAGTAGCTAACCGGCTGGGATTCATGCAGAACCATACTTGTCTTTACTGGCATCTTCACATTCCTAGTCGATGCATACCCACACTATGCAGCCAGCGCGTTAGCAGCGAATAGTTTCATGAGAAGTACCTTCGGAGGTAAGTTTCCCCCAAACCTGAAATCTCCTGAGTCGTCACATATGTACTCGAGGAGAATACATGCTGAGGCTGAAGCTTGGTAGCCATCTTTCCGCTCTTTGGGATCCAAATGTATCACAAGCTCGGCGATCAATGGGCAACGAGTCTTTTGGCGTTTCTGACGGTTGTCATGACGCCGTTCCCATACCTCTTCTTCAAATACGGGAAGAGGATCAGGGGCCATAGTCGTTTTGCTGCCGCGTGATGTGACTTTCTCCGCGGTACATGCAACGACATTTAATATAAATCTGGACATGGGCATGGACTCATGGCTCTGAATCTTTGGCGTACAGAAGAAAAAGAGCGTTGGATGGGAAACATTGCATTATTGGAGTTGGGGAATTGCGAGGAGCCAGTTTATGATTGCATTATTAAAAACGACGATTTTCTAACGTTCACGGCCCGCGTGTTTAAAGTTGATGATGGAATGGAAAGGAACATGTAGTATA
>NGKI01000005.1:1651932-1744558 GCA_002162615.1 Myriosclerotinia duriaeana
CCCGCCGTATCCATTTCCGACCGTTACCCCTTCGTATCCCCATCGTGCATCGTGCTGCGTGCATCATGCTGCGTGCAATCATCATTCAATCAACATGAAATATCATAAAGCCCTTCCTCGGGGCCCCAAAAAATGGCTTGACATGCACAACCGCCCCAATCTTCACACCATAACTAACCCAAACCCAAACCCAAAGCAGCACCCAGCACCCAAAATCCTCAATGGACTTTGACGGTCATGATACAACCGACTAATCATCCGCCAAACTCCCGCTACTGCCCGAGCTCCCCGAGACGGTCGATCGGTCGCCGCGAGCTTGCTGGACGAGTCTGTAGATGCCGTAGGCGATGAGGGCGAGGATCAGGAAGAGGATGATGATGATGATGGCGATGACGTCGTTTTCTTGCATTTTGGCGGGTTTTGTGTGTTTGGGTGAGGTCTTGTTGGGTTGGGGTTGTGTGTTTGGGTGAAGGAGATGTTGGAGATGGAAGTGCGGTGAGCGAGGCTGTGGATGGAGGCGCTTGATTGAATAGAACGCTCTTGAGTATTATGAGCCCGTGGAGATGGTGATTGGGTTGAAATAAGGATAGGATTCTAGAATTAAATGTTAGTATATATGATCCGAAGGTTTTACAGATGAGTATAATTCACATGCCTCAATATCTCAATTCGAATCAGTCAATTGCCCAATAAACAAGGCTGAGATGCGATGAGAGAGAGTATCGGTGTAGATAGGAGTAAACAATCAAACGACTGACTAGATTACTCTGGCGATAAGACAATCAGATAATCGTGCAGATGTAGATAAAAATCCCGAAGAGTGCGGAACGGAATAAACGAATAGATAGATACTTGAGTATAGATTGGAGTGAGGAATGGAAGAAGAGAAGGAAAGGAAAAGAGAGAGGGAGAAAAAAAAATGGAAGAGAGGTTCTTGTAACACTGGTTGTCCTGCCATCTACTTTTTTGGAAGTGAGGTGGTGACAGGGGGGGGTTTTGGGAAAAATAAAAGAGGCGGGGGNGAAATTGATGGTGCGGCGTGAAGGTTTATTGGTGATGCAGGTGGTTGGGAAAAGGAAGGATTGGATTGGGTAGTTTAAACAAAAAGCAAAAAGATATACTGTACGTAGTAAAATCGAAGCAAATGAAGGGGTAACGATGAATTTGAATTCTCGAATCAATTCTCGCACAACAACTCGTTGTTACCAAGTACGATACCCATAATATAAGTCTTTACTGTACTCTCTTCTCTTCTCTTTCGCTCTCAAAAATAAATACCTACTAGGCCATGCCGGGCGCTCCATCCATCACGTGACACATCACCGCGTTAACCTCCCCTCGCTTCCCAGCCACCCTCTTATGCATCTTCACACCCGTACGGAGTAACCCTCGCGACCAACTTCTCATTTCTTCCTTCAATCATTCAAATAAGAATGCCCTCTTTAAAAGATATAACCGGAAAATGGGTACGATACCAACAAGCGGCTCTCTACATACCTACCTTTCGTACAAAGAAAGTACTGTACTTCATGCACGCAACACTAGATATAACATCCAATTCCCAATTCATGCAACTTTGCGCGTAACCAATGGTAGGTAGGTACAGCACAGTCCCAAAGTACAAAGTACAAAAGTACAATGGAATAATATTGTCCGCGTGCATGAGCATGACATGATTGAAGGAACGGTAGATACCCGTTGCCACGTGGAAAAGGAGAGTTTCTTGTATGCTAGGTATCAGAGGCTGAAGTGTTGAAATTGCTGTGAAGCTTGTTTGCTTTTGTACAGAGTACATAGCTACCTAGTAGTCCCTACCTACTTACCTACCTGGTAGTACTTACTTGTACACCATACTGCTTGCTACTTGTCCTCGTGAATCGAACCGACGGGAGGGAAGGAGGGAATGTCAAAGGCAAACTTAAAGTTGCCTTTGATTAAGGTTTTGAAGGGTGGGATCGTGCATATTTGATGGATGATGATTCTTTATTTAGAATTTCTTGCGGGTGATCTTGAATGGCAATAATAGCATGTTGATGGCGAAGATAGTTCCTGCATTTGTTTTTGTTTGGAGGTTTCATGAATAATGACCCCGGTGGGTGACTGACTAAAAGTAAATACTATGTAGAGCGAGGCGGAAAGATAGCCTTACCCCTCCCTCTCCCTACCAACCCCTGATAATCAGCCTTGCTTATTATATATACCTACCTATCTTCAACCCCACCGTTAAGTACCTAGATACTAGGTAGTTACAAGTAAAAGTAGGTGTCTATTATACAACTACCTACAGTCAATCATTCACCATCTCATCTCACCACTTATAAACATCAACATCCCACCACCCACCCCAATTTCAAACAACCCCAAACCTCCACCCCTCAGAAAAAAAAAAAGAAAAAAAAGAGAAAATGCCAACCAAAGAACCCCGCCCCCAAATCGTCGGTTCAGACAGCGGTCCCGAACCCCCCTACCCATTGCGCATGCAAGGCGAAGTCGTCTCGGGCTTTGGTCGCGGCTCCAAGGAAGTCCGATATCCCCCCATCCATCCATCCATCCATCCCTCCCCTCCCTCAATTCATACTGACCCCCTTCCTTCCATAGCTCGGGATCCCCACCGCCAACATCCCCGTAACCAACGTCCCCTGGATCGACGACGCGCCCTCAGGCGTCTACTTCGGCTACGCAGCCCTGGACCTCCCACCCTCGCACCCCGCACTCCTCAACACTGCTGCACCACCCCCCTCCTCCCCCTCCCCAAACCCAAACACACGCCTCTACCCCATGGTAATGTCCATCGGCTACAACCCCTTCTACCGCAACACGATCCGATCCGCCGAAGTGCACCTCCTGCACGCCTTCGCCTCGGATTTCTACGGCTCGCAAATGCGCGTCAAGATCCTGGGCTATATCCGTCCCGAGTTGGATTATGTGGATAAGGAGAGTCTGGTCCGGGATATCGAGACGGATATTGAGGTGGCGAGGAGGAGTTTGGATCGAGAGCATTGGAGGGCCGATGGGGAGGGGAGGGATGCGTGGTTGTTGGGGACCGAGGGAGAGGGAGAGGGAGAGGAGAAGAAGTAGGGCTTTGGAGAGGTGGGAAGATATAGATGAGTGCGTATGTTGAAAGTGATGAAGTGATGAAATACCTAGTAGGCCGAGGCGTTATGGAAATAGATGGTGAAATGAATAGATGGGTATGATATAAAGATCAGGACAAGATATACAGATTTCGGTATCAATAGTATAAAAGAGCTTTACATTCACGCATGCACGTCAAGAAGCACATCTGGAAAGGTATGTTTTTGTTCTTCCTGTACAACTGCAAACAGTACATCAATCCGACCGCAACCATGCCAGAGAGACGCCATCCATTACCTGCCTTCCGACACTCGCATAATGCATGTACAAAAAACAAAAGGGGCAGAAAATAAAGGTAGTAACGTGGAATAAATTAAAAGGAAAAAAGAAAAGATGTAGCTTGTAATCAGCCATAATAGTGTGTATCCCAGCCACCCCATTCTGAATAAACCCCTCCATGCATGCAATTCTTATCCTGAAGCTCGTGGCTATTTTATGTATAGCTATAAGCTCTATTCACCCATCTTTCCTCGCCCCGTCCCGACCCGCCCCAACCGTTTGTTTATTTTGTTCAGAGTCCGTCGCATCCCGTTGTTTTTCATATCATAAATCATCTCAGCTCGTCTCATCGCAACCTTGTAGTCATCCAATGTATGCAATCATTGGTATTCTTCAGTCCTCAGTGGTATCCATTTGAAGGTTTGTATGTGGCCCCTAAGCCTCGTCCGGAGTAGGCAGAGCTTCCTTCCTCAAAATATGGGTGTTGGCATGCTTGCTTGGCGGAAATACGTCCAGCCGGGTCATAGACAAGCATCAATTCGAGGAGGTCTAGTCCGTTATCGTCGAGGTTGGTGCAGAGAGGTTGGCTCATGTCGCGTTGCCATTTGGGGAATGAAGGCTTAAAGTCGGGGAAACAGGTTTTGTCGCTGACACCGGGCCATTCTTGATCATTGGGAGTACCTAAAAGTCTGGAATTATGTTAGCTGGTTGAAGGTGTAGATATCAATACCATTGGAGTAGATTAAAATTGTTGAAAAGTTGAATGTCTTACTTGAATATCTTGAAGATTTCGTCAATTTCCGAATCACCAGGGAATAATGGTTTTCTTGTACACATCTCTGCAAAAATACATCCCACAGACCACATATCAACACCAGTAGAATATTGTCGACCTCCGAGAAGAATTTCAGGAGCACGGTACCATAGGGTGACGACTTCGTGAGTATAAGTTCGAAGAGGGACACCGAAAGCACGAGCAAGACCGAAATCTGCGAGCTTAAGGTTACCTTCCCGATCAATGAGCAAATTCTGTGGCTTCAAGTCTCGGTGAAGAACTCGATGTGCATGACAATATCGAATTCCTTCGCACAATTGGCTCATGAACTTCTTAACCATAGCATCACCCAAACCTAATCTACCCAAATCTGGACCAGATCCTTCCGGTAAAGCTCTGCCTCTACCACCATCGGCAACCGGAAGAGCCTCCATGTATTTCTTAAGATCAAGGTCGAGGAACTCGAAGACAAGGTATAATTTATGGCCATCTGCGTGAACAATGTTGAGAAGTCGAACAATATTTGGATCATTCATCTCCTTGAGAAGGGAAATCTCTCGAATGGCAGTACTAGGAACTCCTTCATCTTCAGCTTCGAGTCGGATCTTTTTGAGAGCAACGATACGTCCTGAATGGGAAAGATCTTTGGCTTTGTAAACAACACCATAGGTTCCTGCGCGCAAATAATGTTAGTATAAATGCCGAGTTTGTTTGTAAACAAAAGACCTTTTGTTTTGTTTTTGCTGGGGGTTTGGCGCCAAGGACTTACCCTCTCCAATCTTCTCCAACTTCTGGTAGTTCTCCATTGTCGAATATACTTGATGCTGAAAGGTTAAGAACGTACAGGTCAAGTTGGAAATAACTCTGCTTTTGTCTGTGGAAGTGGGGCGGTGAAGGAGGGGCAGTTTGGGGCGGTAGCTGGTTCTAGGTTATGGTAACAACAGCATCTATTTTGAAAGAGGACTACTGGCAGTCGGTCGGTATGCAAAGATTGATTTGAATTGAAGTATTGGTAGTTGGAAATGACAAACAGATTAGTTACAAAAAGATGGTTATGATGAAAGGGATTGTAGTAGTAGTAGTCGTAGTCGTAGTAGTAGTCGTAGTAGTAGTAGTAGTACTAGTAGTAGTAGTAGTATCTTGTGTGTGTTGCACTTGAATAGTACTCGAATTGGTGAAGTTGTTGAAGAAAAATCCCGTTATGGTGTTGTTGTATCGTTGTATTCCAAAGTTGTGTTGTATTGTCGTTATGTTATTCGTTCTCAGTTCTCAGGAGTAAACAAGAAAAATACTAGGTAATCAAACAAATCGTAACCCGGTCGGTCGGCATAGCGGCGCGTTGTCAACGCGAGGT
This sequence comes from Myriosclerotinia duriaeana, assembly GCA_002162615.1. Taxonomy (NCBI): domain Eukaryota; kingdom Fungi; phylum Ascomycota; class Leotiomycetes; order Helotiales; family Sclerotiniaceae; genus Myriosclerotinia; species Myriosclerotinia duriaeana. The sequence goes on from NGKI01000005.1 coordinate 1,657,416, forward strand.
CGGCTTTAAGTAATCCCGAAAAGTTTAAAAAAAATATTAAAAAATGGCCGGGTTGCCTTTTAATCCAAATATTTACCATTTTTGAAATTTTTGGGTGAGGCACGATTCAAATTCGATAAAAACTGACCTCCTTTCTTGGTTATCGACCTCGGGAAGGAAAGTTCAAGTCAAGTCAAGTCAAGTCAAGTCAAGTCAAGTCAAGTCAAGTCAAGTCAAGTCAAGTCAAATTACATTATATTAACAAGACTGGGGCGCTCCTGGAAGCTAAAGTCCTCACTTAACTTCCACAAAGACATCCAAGATGGAAGATACTCCCCGTGATCGAACTACCACAATGACGGCCAGAATGGAGCAAAAGGACCTTCATCAGTCTGCTCCTAAGCATTTAAAAGAAGCTTTCAAGCTTTATAAACAGACTGATTATACTGCAACTCAGGATTCTGCTGCCGGTATAGTTGATCTTCCTAAAATTGGTATTCCAGGAGAGAGCCTATCCGCAGAGGCTCGAAATATAGTTTTCAAGGACTTTATGAATTCAGCTTCTCCTGTTGACCCAACGTTACACAAAATTTCCGGAGCTGGAAGACAGTATTCAATCACTTCCCCAAATGATGAGCTTCCTTTGTCTGGATCACAGCTGGAAGGTTCATCATATGGTTCTGAGGTTATACCTGGTAGGAAACCATATCTTTCTTTTCCCTAGCACTGATTTTCATACCGGGCTATACTATATAATATGGCAGTCTTTCCCGAGTTTTTAGACAAAAATTCGTGTATATATATATATATGTATATATATGTACTTACGGGAGAGTTGTGGTTTTAATATCTAAAGATTTCTGAACCTTTCAAACGAGTTGAATTCTAAAAAGGGATTCATCATTTGGAATTTGGAAAAAGAGTTTTTGTCTACAAACTTCCAGATAGATAGACAGTCATAAATATCACTAAAATGCTTATATTGCCTTATGCCTCAGTTCTTATGGTATCTATGGCAAATGCATTTTCTTTCTTTCTATATCTATATTCTTATTCCTAGACTCCCCAATAATTACCAGCAAAGCAACTTCTAATAAAGATCCAGGTCTCATGCTCTTCCCATCTCTTATCCCCCAAGATGTTCAGGCAGAGTTGATCCAGCGAATAGTCCACCGTGATCTTCGGGATCCAAAGCACATGACAAACCTTCATGCACATTACGACGTTGAATTCCCATCTCCGGAGAATGCTTCTGGAGAGTTCATCATCGCCAGACCTAAAGATCCCATTGTACACCCGAAAGTATTAAATTATCTGGAAGTCATGACGAAGAAGTTGCGCTGGATCACTCTTGGAGGGCAGTATGATTGGACAAATAAAGTCTATCCAGAAGAGGAGCCCCCAAAGTTCCCAAGTGACATTGCGAATCTTGTTGAAGGTCTCTTCCCGGACATGGAACCCCAAGCTGCCATTGTCAATTTCTATTCTCCAAAAGATACCCTTCAACTACATCGGGACGGTGCAGAGAGTGTCGATCGTGGCCTGGTCAGCATCAGTCTTGGTTGTGATTGTATCTTTATGATTGCCTTGGGGAATCCAGAATCCGATAAAGACCACATAGCCATTCGTCTCAAATCTGGCGACGTACTTTACATGAAGGAAGAGTCTCGATTTGCCTGGCATGGAGTTCCAAAAATAATTCCTAACACATGTCCAGAGTACCTCGCGCAACTGGAATTGGATATAAAAAACTTTCCACGGTTTATGATGGATAAGAGAATCAATTTAAATGTGCGACAAGTGCGAGAACGCAAAGGCAAATGAAAATCGGACCGGTAATTCATTATTGACTATTCATTATTGACTCGCCAATCTCAACTTTAGCCCCTTTAGCCCCTTATCATGTATCAAACACGCTACCTAGGTATAGTCTCCGACTAATACATCCATGGTTGGTCTGTCGGATGCATTGATAACAGCACACACAAACTATATTTTCTTATCTTTTTGAGCAAAAAGTAAGATTTCTTTAATAAAAGCTCTACCTACTTTGTATTGCAGCATTAATCCTCATTTCCCTTCTTTCATGGACTCTACAACAATTGGAGAAATTATTATAGGCGGTAACGCAGATGGATCTCCTCAATCGTCGCTGCCCGTCATGGGTCATTGGGCGACAACCCAACCAACAAAATCAGATATGCTGTGGCACATTCAGAACAGACATATTATACATTCCCTCGTCATCACCATCTCTCACATTAAGATGTACTGGTACGAGAAATTCATCGCGAGAAACCAGCAGCAGCTTCATCCAAGAATAATCACGGCAGATTGGCAAATTATCGCAAAGAACAAGCGTGATTCGGTCAATGGACTGATCCCTGAGGATTGGCGTCTGGAATCGATACCCTCGGTCACTGAACAAAAAGATGTAACGGGCGACTACATTCACCAATTTCTTTCTACTCGAGAGATTGAGATTACTGAGACGGACGCTGTAGGAATAGTAGAGAGAACGACTAGTGGCGAATGGAAAGCACGTGAAGTTTGTGAAGCTTTTTGTCACCGAGCAGCATTAGCGCATCAATTGGTTGGTAATTTGAGCTTTCATTCTCAACAAAAATTCTAATATTCCTTATGTAGGTCAATTGTTTGCATGAAATATTCTTCGAGGATGCTATTTCAGAAGCACAAAAACTTGACGATTATTTCGCCGAGCACAAAAAGCCAGTCGGTCCTTTGCACGGGCTGCCAGTCAGCCTGAAAGATCAGTAGGTTAAATTCCTTATTCCTGTGGACGAGATTCTCATAAGTTTGAAGGTTTCATGTCAAAGGTGTCGAAACCTCGATGGGCTATGTAGGCTGGATCGGAACCTTTGAAGGGAAGAAGGGAACGGGGAAAGAGCGAGTGTTCGAGAGCGAGATGGTCAAAGAATTACGGGGCCTTGGTGCAATTTTGTTCTGTAAAACGAGTGTTCCTCAAACCCTTATGGCGGGTGATACTGTCAACAATATCATGGGAACGACGGAGAATCCAAAGAACAGGTTATTGGGACCAGGTGGAAGTTCGGGTGGTGAAGGCGCATTGATAGGGCTGAGGGGAAGTCCAGTAGGATTTGGTACTGATATTGGAGGAAGCATTCGTATTCCAGCGGCTTTCAATGGTCTTTATGGTATCCGTCCTTCGGCAGGTAGAATGCCATATGAAGGTATGGCCAATAGTTTGGCTGGACAAAATACTATTTTATCTGTTGTGGGGCCCATTGCCACCACAGCTCGATCTTTAAAACTGGTCATGAAGAGCATCCTCGGTGCTCAACCGTGGCTATATGATCCATTAGTGTGTGAAATACCGTGGCGTGATGAACAAGAACAGATGGTTCTTGATACTATCAAATCTAATGGAGGTGGGCAATTGGCTTTTGGGGTCTTCAAATGTGATAGAGGGGTTGCTCCTCAACCTCCTGTTGCAAGAGCCATTGATATAGTGGTTAATACTGTCAAGAGACTTGGGCATAAGGTCATCGAAGTGAGTGGACAGAACATCCAGGCCCACCATGAACAATGAGAAAACCATTCGCATCCGTTTCGAGAGCGCCTGCTAATCATGAGGATCTAGTGGTTACCACCTTCTCATCAACGAGGATGCGCCATAGGAGTAAGTACCCACATCTCCACTTAGACAAGGACATATTTTAACAGCCCTCTAGAGCAAAGCATGGTCATTTGACGGCGGAAAAGATGGTTTGTTACTCTTCAACATTTGCATGTCCTGATTCCCAAACTTACACACTGCAGTCCACGAAGCCTTAGCACTCTCAGGCGAGCCCATGATCCCACAAATCCAAGGACATTACAGCGTTCTCAAACCTCAAATGACCGGTTTTGAGATTGCAGCCGTCAATGTCGAGAAGAGAGAGTACCAGAAGGAGTATATGGAATATTGGAACAGCACAGCCGAACTCACAGGCACGGGAAGACCAGTTGATGCGATTATCACACCTTTGGCACCTATGCCTGCGAATCTTTCTATGTCGTTTGATTACATAGGTACGTTGTGGATTTTCTTAATTGGAGTGTATAGAACTAATTTATATCTAGCATACTCGACATTTGTCAATCTTCTCGATTATAGCGCTGCGATTCTACCGGTTACGACGGTGGATAAGAATATTGATCTTTTTGATCATGGGTATAAACCGTTGAATGCGGAGGATGAGAAAGTATGGAAGAGTTGTAAGTACAATAATGACTCGTTATCTATTGACCAATATCTTGGCATGGTTTAAAGCTAATGAGAATATCAGATGACCCGGAGATTTACGACGGTGCGCATGTTTCGGTGCAGATTGTTGGCAGGAGGTTTCAGGAAGAAAAGGTTATTGCTATTACGGGGATGTTGGGGGAGGCGCTGGGGAAGTAGTCTGAGAGGTAGGGTTTGGGAAGGAAGGGAGGGGAGGTATGGGAAAGGGAAGGATGGGACTTGGAAGATTGCAATTGGGATTGGGTTATGCGGTATGAGATATGATATACAAAGTTTAGGTACGGTATTATTTACTAGAGAGATACCAGATTAGATTTTGTTGTCTATGGAGTACTGGGGTCAGGTCAGGTTAGGTCAGGTTAGGTTAGGCTAGATTTTAATGTGCAAGATACAGATTGTCTGATTCATATCAAATACTTTTACATCATCATTATTGCCGCACATATCCTCGCGTGCCTTGGTCAAACCGTCATAGATAAGAAAAGGAACTATGTACTTCAAATTTGCCAACCTGATAGTAAAGCCAAGAAACCTTTTACCTCGTTAGTTTGCTTTCGCTTTACCCCTCCGGGCCCTCCCCCTTGAATAAAGTTTAGACCCCACATTTAAGCTCATACCCCACATCTGCAATCTTCGATTTTTCCCAAAAAAAAAGACCTTATTTTACGCAACCGCCTCAACGCGTCCTACAACACAAGGAAAAATTGACCCAAAAGATCAAAATATAATATTTTTGATATATATTGAAGATGCAAAAGAATATTCCGAATCCGGGAATCGAACCCGGGGCTACTCGGATCATGTAATCGAATGCTGGTTCAGCAGATGATACTTGAAAGCGAGTTATGTTAACCCCTACACTAATTCGGAGGTTGTTGTTGTTTGATGAATGAGGAGTGTAAAAGGGAGAATATAAAGAGAGAGTGGAAAGTGGGTGGGTGGGGCGAAGGGGGCTTTCAAGTAGAGATGGGCTTGGTTATGTGGGTTGATTGGACGGACTTTTGGTTCATTGTGTGGCGAGAGTGGGATTGCATGTTATATGTGGGGTATGGTATGCTGTGCATGACTTGTGGCTCTTGGGAACTCCAGCTTCGGGAGAGAAGCTAAAGGTGTACCTTTAACAGATCTTTCTCAAGATGTCTTCACAGATGCATGCTACAGCTCTTATTACCTTGATGATAATCTCCGTCTCCGTCCCCGTCTCCTTGGATATGGAGCGCTTGGATGCTGTTCAAAACTTGGAATGAAGCTGCTAGAAAGTAACATAAGGTGTTGAAAGATATTCTGTAGTATGGTTATTATATAGATCGCATCGTAACTTTATTGTGTGGTAACCTTATTATGGTCTTTAAAACTCAACAACGACCATTTCAATATTTGAACGTAGCCCTGGAGGATTGAATAGCACTGGATGAGGAGATATCATGATATCATAATTTCATAATGACCTTGCAAAGTATTATTGGTTGATCCCGCGTTCAATCAAAACATAATCTTACATATCTGTGGCTGTTCATATGATCGGAAGTGATCAATCATTATACCAATCTTTACATAAAAAGCTGCTAAAATTCAGTTGTGTGGTCTTGAATCTCAACCCCTTTCGGCATTTGAATAGTTTTTAGCCTTTGGTCGTCATACAATAAGTAGCCTAAACAGATGTGATATATCGAATGGATTCATGCGGTAAGGAGATCGGGGGATTCAAGAACTCAGAACATTTCATTTTCGCACAGCAGGCGGAACAATTATTGCACAGTCAAAATGATACATCTTGATTTATATGAACACTATATACCCGTCTCATCGGAAAGTCTACCTCTCGTTCCCTCCAACGCAGCATCTTCTCTCTCTGCTTTATGATACACACCCTGTCTCCCAAAAAATACATCTTTAAGATTATCCACAAATCCAATATCATACAAATTTTCAATATCCCTTAAACTCCACACTCGTTCCCATTCTCCATCTCCAATGGCTCCTACAGGATCCTGTCCATCTGCTGTACGCAAAACTATTTGTTGACTTTCTGCTGGCCAATGTGTCCATGCTGGTTCTATTCGTAAGTTTTTCTCTCGATTTTCGGGGAGAGTGCGTTTGAAGACATAGCCTTCGGAAATCTCGATACCCCAGTCGGACCATTTCATACTTTCGTTGGTGGTGGTACCGCACCAGATGAGATAGATGTGGTAGGAGAAGAGACCATAGACCAATGGGGTGATGAGAAAACAAAGGAGGGTTATGGAACCAATTCGAGTATGTTCTTGGAGAGCCCATCCCCAAATTGAGAAGTAACGAGACCAGGTGAAACCGAATCCAGCAAAGGACCAATCCGGGTATTCTGCGATGATGAAGGTGGAGAGAATGGAATTACCAACGTAAACAGCGTAAGTGGTAAGATTTCCAGTGGTGAGAAGTAGGAGGAGAAACCAATGCTGATTATTGTAGCCAACACAATTATTAATGAAAACGCAGTGGTGGTCACATTTTGCGATACAACGCTTACAAACATGACAATGCTTTGATCGGGCGGGTTTGAGCAAATGACAAGTTCGACAGGGGTTACCGGGATGAAAAATGGTGTAGTCGTAAGGATAAATACTCATTTGATGAACATGATTTGAAGGTGTGATATATCCTGGATCACGAGAAGCTGCCAGATAGAGGAAGCCATATGGTAATGTCAAAGCAATAATGGCTTTTATCTTGCTGGATGTGCTCATAAGTGGCCATGCTGAAGGTAAGAACATAATTTCGGATATTGCAAGGAGGAGGATAAAAAATATCTTGAAGTTTGTTAGCATGAGTAGGAACTCCTTACTCTTACAATTTGAAGACCGACGGTATACCATGAACCACAAGCAGTCATGTCACATCTCGTGCCAATGCCACCATGTTACGCGCGAAATATGTCTGAAGCATATCTCTCAAATGCACAAGCTATTCGACGAAACGATACACACAAGTCACTTGAGTTCGTGGTTGTTTCGAATCAAAAGAAATACAATCTTACCATAACGACGGGATGGCGGTCATTCCATAATGTATGAGCAAGTCTTCCTAGCGAAGCACTGAGACGACCATTGGTCAACCTCTTATCTGCTGCTCTAAAGCCACGAGGAATATGAACCCATATCACTCTATGTAAACTACCTATGGGTGTGTTCCTTTCGAGTTGTAAGCATATGAAATATAAGGAGTGTCAATAGATGGAATACCTTAAAGCTGGAAGTCTGCCAAAGAAAGCAACAAATGTAAAAAAAGAAAGAACTAGAACGGCTATGGCCACATTTCGAACAGTCCCCATGTCTTTGGTGATGTATATCAGTTGTTCTTATGAAAATGAATGTAAGAAATAAGAGAATGAAGATAATACAAGAATGATATTTAAGTTTACGTGAGCATAAGAATAAGAGAATCTACCTACCTAGGTACCTATCCTATGGACCTACGAGGTTGCTGGCCTTTGCTTCCCTTCCCGAGGTCGTTGATTTGCTGCGCAATATCGGTCTTTCATCTTTGCCAAGCCCGATACGTTAATAGTCATCAGCTGATCTCGCGAAAGGGAGCGCGTCTACGGAGTACTGGAGTATCCACTCGAGTATTCATTCAAAACATCACATACTTTGCGACAATCAATCTTTACACCACAATACACGTTTATGGAGTTCCTCAAATGAAGGCCAGATCATGATACTGGATATATCAACTACTATCGAGGAAATTTACTAACGAAATCCTTTCACTACTGCACATCAAAGCCTTCAAGCGACTTGCAACTGACCCCTCTCGACTCTCGAGACATACCTAATTCTCGAGTCGCAGAATTCGACACCATGGCTTCGATCGTGTATGATGGGGTTGGTGGCGGAGGGGACCTCTTCAAAGACATGAAGTTCTTTATTCTTCAGCGAGTTCCTTTGCGCCCAAGGTGGATAGAGTTGATACAAGTAGGAATGCCTTTGGGATCAAAAAGAAATAATCATGCTAATTTTGCGACAGTCGAATGGAGGCGAAGTAGTAAAATTCGAAAGGCTTGCTGACATCCTGATCGCCGATGATGCACGACATGATACACCCTCGGAATTTGTTTCATGGAAGTTTATTGATGAGTCTGTGAAAGCTGGTAGGTTGGTAGACATTGAAAAATATCGACATGTTACACCGGTCAACGCGACTAGAGAGCGAGGATCTGCCAGCGCGCAACCCGCGAAATCTACGCGCACACCCTTTACAGATGCGGATGACCGTCTATTGACTAGATGGGTCCTGAAGGCAGAGCGAATGGGACGATCTACCAAGGGTAACCAAATATACATAGAATTAGCTGCGCTGGTATGGATATCCCTATATGCTTCAGAAAATTTAGGCGGAATGTTAGGTTGACGTGGTTACAGTATCCTCACCATACATACCAATCATGGCTAGATCATTGGAAGAGACACCTGCTCCATCGCCATGAGGCCGGTCATTTGCACTACGAGACCGAGGGCGACTCGCCATCTCCGGAAAGAGAACCCAGGCCTGTTAGAAGGGGACTGACCAAGCCTCCTGTAACACAAAGCTCTCATACCCGTGGACAAGCTGCCGCCCCAGAAGAGAGAGTCTCAGTTGATTCTTCTTCGTCCATTCCAAAGCATTCGACTTCCCTATCATCTCGACGGGCACTTTCACAAGCCTCATCATCCAAGGCAAAAATACGGAAACCCATAGCTGGGCGTCCTTTCACAGAGGACGATGATTGTCTTCTCCGAAAAGAGTTTTTCGACATTTGCAATATTGATTCAGGTAAGGAGGATGCGGCTTGGGAGACGTGGGCTGAGCATGTAAGTTCAACCCTTAATAATACATATTTATTGTACTAATGCGAAAGCATGAAGTATGGTGATCACACCGCTCAAGAATGGAAAACCTATTTCCATGATAATTTTTGCCCTCAAGAATTAAAAGCTAGGGAACAGAAAAGGCAGGCAAAAATGAAGCCTGTGCTATCTACAGCTAGTCGGGATGCTTCCAGTCCTCCAAAAGATCAACACACCAAGACACATACGTCAATGAAGGATTCTACCCACAAATTTGAAAAAATTCTAGTAGATGACGCTATCAGAAGCCCCAGTGCACCTATTGACAACGCTAGATCAGAAGTCAGTCATGAATCGAAGACATCAGGAGTGAGGTCATTGAACATTGATTTAGAAAAAAGGCCATACACAAATTCTCTTCTGAAGGAAGAAGAATATTTCACATCTACTTTAAAGGATTTCTCGGGATCATCCGCAGGTGACCTGAACTTTTATCCCAAGATTCGGGGAAAAGAATTTTCCATCTTCAAACTTTGGCAGATCGTTATGTTATTCGGTGGCTTCGAAAAGACAAATTTTGAAAATAGATGGAAAGAGATAGCTGATATGCTAAGCTTTCCCATTGCCAACCGTGCCGAGGCTGCCGAGGATTTGAAGAATTGCTATGACAAAATTTTGTCCGAATTTGAAACATTACTTGTCGAGGCCGCGGATGACGAAGACAATCCCGAATTTTCCGCCTCTCAAGAGGAAACTTTGATAAACTCACAACTTGATGACACAATTTCGCGTAGTGTTCAAAGGGCCTTAGGTCATGAAGAGGAAACGGAAGATAATGAAGAAATTTTGGAGCTACCGCCGCCGTCGACTAAATCAAAACGGCAGTCAATTTTATCACTCAAGAAACGCGCCATTGATTCTGATGACTTGTCGGATTATAGCGGGTTGTCTACAACCAAAGTTAAACCCCAAAGCAAGCGTCAAAAGATTGACAAAGGCAAAGGTAAAGAGGTTGAAATCCCATCTACCCCAGAGCATATTTTCAATGCTACTGTCAGTCATCATTCGTCACCACTCAAGAACCAGCTTGATGTGGATAACGATAATAGCAGTAGCGATCGTGAAGCTCGCGAAAGAATTCTTCGTATTCAACTAAAAAAACCAGGCGGGTCATCACGGGAAGCCTCAGCAAGAAAGCCTATAATTGAACCAGAGACACAAGACTTTCATTATCCAAACATTGATGATGAAGATTCGATAGCATCTCCCACTCCTGCTCCAAAGAAAATGACTGCACGTACTGTCATTGATTCAAGTCAAGATTCATCTACAGAGTCGGAATCAGAATCAGAATCAGAACCAGAACCAGAACCAAAATCAAAGACAAAACCAAAACCAAACCCAAAGCGAAATCGAAACCAAAACCCAAAAGCAAAATCAAAACCGGAACCAGAATCAGAATCAGATTCGGACTCACAAAATTCTTTTGCGGCTAATTTCAATAAATATGTTGCCCTTGGCTACTCCAAGGAGATCGTAGCGAAGGCTCTCGATGCAACGACAATGAATTTTGAAATTGCAAGCGTGGTTATGGAACTATTAAAAAAGGGGCAATCTATTCCATATGATATGCCTGGGGTTTGGACCAAAAGGGACGATGGATCATTATCTTTGAAAGAAGGATCGAAAAGTTACATGAGACTCATGAAAAAACATGGCAGAGAAGGAATTGCTGCTAGGAAGGAATTCAAGAATGTATTGAATGAGGTCAGGGGAGTGTGATGTAGTGATATTTTGGTTTGAGTTGGCAGCCTGGGATCGAGAATGAGAGGGAGTATAGCGCGTTAGGTGAGATGAGGTATTCGGCCTTGTTTTGGGGTTTCTTTTGGCTTTTCATTATCGTCTATTCAGCGTGTGATACCCATTGAATTAAGCTTTGCAATGCGGGCGAAATGCTAGGTTTTCTGATACATTTTCTCGATGATATCTTTACTAGCTTGTATTCAGTTATGGTATTGGGCACACAGGTACTATATGAGCATTACACTCTCATATCTTCCAAAGTCGCACGTTCATGAACTACTGCTGTGCCCTTCTTCACCAAATGATCTTCAACCATAGCAACGGTAACGTGAAAATCAATGGACGAAAGGGGTTGTAAGTTAGCAATAGCAAACAAGGCTTCATGTATCCACACAATGAATGGTATATGACTAGCCTCGTCATCACGCGCCGATTCATAGTAACCTATATCCGTCACGGTCTGAGAAATGCTATGGAATAATCTCTTTTTACGAAGCTATCTAATAACATCTGAAAACACCTATATTTATTTGCACAATGAAACAGCACGTCTACTACCATGGTAGCGCCGGTTTATTTACTATGATGATTCGTTGGATGTGAGGAAAGGGACGTAAACGCTTTGTATTGCTGCTAAGATATAACGAAGAAGGCGGGGGTATACTCAATGTGTTGCTGCAGAGAGGGTAGGAGTCTGGTATGGTTGTTTGATATACTTGGGATGTTTGGGAGAAGGGTGATCTGAATGGTTTACCTGCTGAGATGTTACTTTTATAGGAGTAGGCTGTGGATATGGGTAGGATGTGATATTGGAGGAATGAAATGGAAATATATGTAGGCATGCGAAAGTTTGGGTGGTAAAACTCAATCATTAGAGGGGAGGATTAATGCCGTTGAGTTATATAATTAGAAGGATATAGTTAGGGAAACCTAGTAAAGGGGAGATACTGAGGGCTAAGTTAATTGCAAACTCTATGGTAGAATTCAGAAAAGAGGGAGAGGAAGATGAAGATAATAATATGGTGAAAGTTTGAATGATTGTTCATGCACCAGATTCATAGCAAGCTTCCGCTAAGAATGTCTTCGGAGAGAGCGGTGTCTGTCTCTTTGGCAGAATACTCAAATATGGACAATAGGCATTGCCCAGTGAACAATGTATAGTGAGTGTGCACTCCCAACATCACCTGTCCTAAGTAATCTAGGATATTTTTTTAATAAATAATAGCAGTCTGTAATTCTGACTTGTTTATTCATGACTGAAATAAGTCTATCTTTCAAAAGTTCAAAGTGATCAACCCATTACAACATATCCTATCTATGAGGGAATCAACATGAACAAACAAACCATCACTTCCACCATCACTTCCACCATCACTTCCACGCTAACACAACTCCCACAACCCCTGTCCTGGCAACAAATCGAACTTGAAAAGACTAGATCAATACAGTTCTGCACTACTGAAGCACCCACCCCTGCACCAATGAGCAACAAAACAATATCAAAATCTCAGAACTTCTTGATAGGTGGATATCAGAGGAGGTACCCTGTTAATGATATACAACATAAAGAAGTTGAAGAAAGATAGTTTGGGACTATTGAAATAAACTATACGCACTAAGGAGCTTACCCATGTTCTGATATGCAACATTTTATTTGGATTCCTCTTGATAGATAGGATTTACAAGAGGTACCCTTGAGCCGATATGCAACAAAGGTCTTTGGAAAGCAGCATTAAATTGTTCCAGATGCCTAGTAGCTATATCGGATGCCAAAGGCTCGTACCCTTGTTACGATGAGGAACAAAAGACTTGAAGAGCTTCATGTGGCCGAGAATCGGATGAGGTACCCTGGTAACGATATGCAACAATATTGGTGATGAGCACGTCATCGGATGAGGATAGCTTCACCCGATTCAAGTTAAAAATAAAGACACGTGGATGCTACTAAAATACCTTATTCCTATGCTTGTAAGACTTGCACCAACCTTGGAAGATTGGAAGATTCACCTTGATAGTCTAGATACAAGTGAGACATTCATGTAAGATATGCAACAAAGGAAGTTGAGAATGTGATGGAAGGAAATAGTTCCAAGCTATTGAAATGAAGTATTGAACTAGGTAGCTAAGTTATTCTCCACTAACTTATAAGACAAGTACTACAAATCCAAAGGCCACTTGACTTGACAAGAAGAGGAAAGGTGATACACCTTAGCATATCCAAGGTTGTATTAGAAGCGTTTTTGATAATGAGTAATCCCTCTGGTTGGTAAGAAGGCTTGAATAGCCTCATTCGAAGAATTCCACTAAAAGTAATAAATAAGGTTCATACTGGTAGACTTTTTAAAGCAATTTCCAGTTGGTACCGATATGCAACATAAATAATTCGAGGAAGAAAGGATGACAGTGATTGGGAGAAAGAGAGTCATGACTTCACTTTAAACATCCTACAAACAAATAAGATTTCTGCCGGATCATATCATTACTTCCTAGGTAGCACACACCAATTCTGCTTTGCCAAGATATGCGGCATGCAACAAAGAATCAATATACATGTTAGTAAGAGGAGAAAATGAGTTGCATCCTGGTACCGATGGGCAACAAAACTTTTCAAGCTATTCGGATAACTGTGGTTGGATGATAACCAGAAATCTGGGGAAATAAAGTATTAACGGTACTGAGATATTACAAGGGGTGCCTGGATACGAAATGCAACAGAGCTTTCTTTTAACTCGAAATGATCAACATGGCTAAGAGAAGATTCATAATATGAATGAGATCACATTGATCATTATAATAGTTAGACAAAGTTCCGACGTTTGGGTATGAGTAAAGTAAATACACAGTTACAAAGCTCAACAAACACATTCTTGATAGCCATACAAAAAGATAGGAAAAATCTTGTTTTGTTAATCCAAGGAATTAACAAAGTCCTTATTACACAGATACCAAGAATTTCAGAGATGGGGGTCCATAGGATGAAAATGCAATAGGAACCATTTGATACTCAATAGCAGCCAGCATTGGTGAGAGAAATTGGAACCACTCTACTGTGATGGGCCAAATCTAGTTCAATAGCCTAGTGTCACCCTAAAAACAAGCTTAATACCATCTAAACTCACCTAACTGAGGTTTCCAAGGTTAGGTTAAACCCCATTAGGCATTACATAAGAGCCGCACCCCACAAACTAATCCTCTTATAAAGTTAGTCAGTCTTAAAGTTGAAAAGGAGTCGAATCGATTGTAGAGTTTTGTTTATTTTGAGACTTCGTTTATTGGTAGATCTAAAAAAAACTATCTTAATGAGCCTGGAGGTTTAAACTAAACCCCAGTTGGGTGGGTTTAGACGGTAGGAAGGTAGGAACGGTGCTTACATACAAATGAAGAAGAGGAGGACTTTGTTTGGCTTACATTTTGAAGCTAAGTATTATTAACAAATATCAATTAGCCAAACTTATGTTTTGTACATGACAAAACCTGACTATAACTGATCTGCCAAGGGCCAAAAATAACCTCAAAAATCATAATATTTACCCTGAATCTATCTAGGCTGTTGGTTGTCAATTGTCCAAACTTTTGAATAGAGTTTAAGAAATTCTTTTGCAGATTTTGAGAAAAAAGAATTTCCAGTAGGCCTGAAAGACAGAGTATGTTATTATTTGTAGGATTTATGGAACATCAAAGTTACTGCTATCAAAATCTCTTCTATCTTAATGGCAATATTATTTATGAAGGGATAACCGGCCAAACGCTGTATGTATGTGGAGATTGGGAAAGTAGACTTGTTTGGAAACATAGTAGGATCTGCCAAAACAGTGAAAAAGTTTGAAGAGTTTGCCTACAAGTGTGTAGCGAGGGATTGGTATCAACAATGGCATGCTTTTCTCCTTATAATCTAGAGTTCAGGGAATACCAAGAGCTCTTTTAATCTCAAGAACTAAACATGCTCATACACAGGATAGTTCGACTGGCCAATGTGAAAGGAAACGACATGGGAACAAGGGCAGAAGAAATAACGTGAGAAGAAATAACGTGAGAAGAAGCAATGTGAGAAGAAGCAATGTGGATGAAAAGGATGTGAATAAGGTCTTGCAGGACCAGAAAAGCAATTCCTACTGGGGCAGAAACAAGAGAAAATGTATGCAAATACAAATTTTAAAACTTAGGAAAGACAGAGGCAAGAATACAGAAGGAATCATCTTAGAACAGGGCATTAAACTTTTGCCAAAACTGCTCTCTCGCCACTGCCTCGATAATGCATGAAGTTGTTACATTGTACATTGAAGGGGTATCATTTTACACTCAACATGATGTGTGTCTGTGTCCCCTCCCAAAATCACCCTGGCCACTGCCCAACAGCCTCTATCGCACTTTCAAGAAGTATTAGGTAAGCATCGTGCTCTTTATTTGGAGAGCCATGTTATGTTACTGGCGGTATATAAGATGCAAGCATGTTCAATGCTCTCCCCGCAAAATGAAACATGGAATGGCCCGGGAAATCGGTCCTCGCACCTCGGATAACCCCGGATTTTCATGTGATATCCATATTTCGCAATAACAATACAGAACTGAGTCCCGGAAGTAGTTTGCATACCTCTGGTAACAAGTTCCACTTTGGTGAGGAATAATTAGGTGAATTGGTCCTATGCTGTGTTGTGTCACGGGTTTCATAGATGACAAACACTTGGCTAACCTGAAGCAGTTAGATTGATAAAAATGCTGCTACCTAGTGAGTCCTACCTAACTCTTTCATCATGCGTCAACGTCAGACTTCGAAATTGAGAATCAAATCGGTCTTTCTCTCTGGATCTTGAATAACCTTCTGGTACCTTTCGCTATTAGAACGCAATATGCCAATATTAATATCTCATTAGCAGTAAGGTATTCGATTCTTCTTACGAAAAGCACCCACCAACTGCTCAATAGCATCAGCCCATGAACTTGGGAATGATTGAAATGTTCTGTGTCGGCGGCAATGCATTTAGACCAGAGTTTGAGAAAAATATCGACTGGCCTTGCTTATTATTGGTATCAACAGCAAGAGAGATACTATCCCCCCCCCTAAATAAAGGTTAAATTCTGGGCTTGGAGTAGGGCAAAAAATTTAACCTTTATTCAGGGGGGGGGATAGTATGGCGGGATATACATTAGATTATTGCAGGTTGTGGCCTACTGTCATGGATCTCTTCTACCTATATCCGGATGCATTCCTATACCGCTTAAGCTTTGTGGCCTATGAAAAGTCAAATTGATACTCAGGAGTCAGCAGTCAGCTAGTGCTGATAAAAAATTCATCATCATTTACGATTGCCCCTTCAGGCAGGTCTTTTCATCTGGGCCTTTGAGTACTGTATCAAAAATCGTTTTTTATTCCCCTGCCAGTTTACTATAAGCCTAATTTTTAACTTTTATCCATGGGGCGGGATGCTATCCCCCCCTGAATAAAGGTTAAATTATGGGCTTGGAGTACGCCTAAAAATTTGAGCTTTATTCAGGGGGGGGGAGTGGTACTGTTGTGAATAGCGTCTCCTTGGACGATCACTAATTTGACGGGGATTTTTACATACATTTGCGGGGAGACTAACCACACAAGAGCTGCACGCACCATCTTGTTCGCTACGCTCTTCAATGTGCAAACTATGACAAGGTGTGATCAAGGGCCCTTGCATTCCATGTGCCAGGTTCGAGCCAGAATTCTGAATACCAATACAATCGCCCTTCTTTTTGACCCGCTCGCTCGCCCTGAGCCTCGTAAAGTGGAGTTAGTGGATCTGTGACAGCCGCTGTGAACAAGGTCAAGAGTGGAGGGATAAGAGCTAATATTTCGTGATATATTACTTGGTCAACAAAACGGACCACACTGCCGCCAGGTTTTTCTGGATGATTTTCCAACAGTTGCTTTCTGACTTCGAGCTTGTAAACCTAATCACGTGGAATAATCACGTATCATAATTGCAAGCAAGATGTCGACAACGACGAGCGCCTCAACAGCATCTATAACCTCAGCGCCGAGTACCCTGATAGGCCCACTTACCACGACGTATACACCCTCAGGATCCGATTGCAGTCAGATTTTCTGGGCGCAAAATCCCATCAATAAATGGCTTGCCTATGGCGGTATTGGGAGTGCGACTTCGACTTGCTTGCCAAGCGGGTTCAAACGTGCAACAGCATGTAAGAACATGAATCTATTATCTTCGTTCTCTCCTACCACAGTTTTCCATCTATGAAAGCACCTGTTTTTCCTTAAAGCCTACTGGTTGTTTTCTTCGGCTCTTTGCATATTTTTTGAGGTTTTCAGCAAACAAATCGTGTGAAATTAAGGTTGGAAAATTGTACTTGCTAACTAACATCTACTAGATTATTATTCGCCGGGCATATGTCCAACCGGGTACACTCCTGCCTGCTCGTCCTTTTCCAAAGGTTCGAGTGTTACCCAAACCATAGCGACTTGTTGTCCCACGTACGTAATATCTCAAGTAGAAGTCTTAAGACGTAATCGACAGGTCCCGGCTAACGAAGAATCGCAGCGGTTATACATGTTTTGCGAATAGACCCACGGATCAAATCTATGGCTGTACATCATATTTTACACAGAACGAAACTCTATCTATCAATAGCGTACTATTCGATACTATAACTGCCGCCAGTACAACCTCTTACCCAGTCGTATATGCCAGCACTAAAATAACAGTCACATCGGGAGTTGACAAAGTGGCTGCATATGGCATAATTATAGAGAGAGCTACGGACGATCCTACGTGGGAATCAAGCACAACTTCATCATCTGTATCTTCTTCAACTGCATCGCCAATTGCTAGTGGATCAACGACGTTAGTATCAGCAACTTCGTCTTCAGACAGCACCTCATCCGCATCCACATCCACATCAAAGTCGAGCACGGGACCAACAACTGGCACCAGAGTGGGCATAGCCGTAGGAGTTGTCCTCGGTGTCCTACTAGTTGGCGCAGGCGCCTTCCTTCTATTTAAACGTCTCCGAAAGCGCCCTCAAGGATTACAACCTATTCCTATAGGGGAGAACGGCGCACAAACGCAATATTTTGAGAAATATAATGATGGTAGCCAGTATGATGTTCCTCCGTATGTGGTGGAAGCTCCGGCTACAACGCTATATCAACAGGGAGGGGAGTTACATGGGAATTCGATAGGGTCTCCGGATATTCAGCATGAGTTGCCGGGGAGCTCGACGCCTGGGAAGTGAAGGGGGATGTAGATTTGGATGGGAACAAATGGAGAATAACAATGGAATGAATGGCTATGATTCACTGTCGGATAGCCACGCCTGCCTAGTCAGTTTTGATCACACTGGAGCAATACCCTACCCACTCTCCAGAATCTCATCAGGTAAAGATACCAGGGCCGAACCGGGTGGTATAAGCGTCTAGGTCACCGGGCGCCCAATTCTTTTGATGTATATATATATCTGGGTATTTATTTTAATGATGAAAAATGGAGACGATCAAAATACTTGAAGGCATGTGCTTGATCGTGAGTGTCGTGGACGTCCAACTCATACGTTCCAATTTTACATGTCATGGAATAAGCGAGGAAGTACGGATGATATCATCTTTTACCTACAGCGATATAGAAAATTTCTTCTTACAGTAAGAATATAGACAGAGCTGAGAATACTGGTAGCGCTGAAGAGGAGATAAGCAACAACATGAGCTTCAAGAGCTGTGAACTCATGATGTGACTGTGAGCTGGATGTTCGTTCGATTCTGGACCGTACTATGATATAGTATCCGAGATCCGCTTAGATCTTGAAAGGTGAGGTATACGGGCAGGCAGATATACCCGAAATATCTTAATAAGTCTTGCTGTACTGCGTACGCGTACATAAAGAATTTCATGAGCGTTTGTATGTTAGGATCTGGCTCGTGATTCGAAATAATATATAGGTCACCGCCTTTGGCAATACCGGAAAAGTTATATACCGGAACTCTTACCACCGGGCTGGCAACGACTATTTTCTAGATGAACATAACAAACCTTGGAATCGTCTTCATATCCTCAATATTTCCCGATGCGGCAACAAACATTTCTCTCTGCTGCGGCCCGACTGTGGTCGAAGCCTCGGGTTAGCTCCAGAGCTCCAATATTGCATGCACAGTGCCCCCCCACACGTATCTTTCGACGTCAACTCAACGGAATTTTTTGGCGTGGTGCCCCTCCCAAAAATCCAATCTTGACTGTGGGGAAAGCACCGTTACGTGGGAGGCCTCAGCACTATGGTGTCGTTTATGTGTTCTTCTTTCCAATTCCCCGAACAGAGATATTGTTTTGGGTAAAGAATGAGGAGGAAGAGGTTTTGTTAAGAGCTCTAATCTTCATTTTTGAAACAATTTTCTTCGGAGTCTGTATGTATGCGCAATACGTACACTTAAAAAGCTCGGGGGAAAGACATAGGAATGCTTCGAATCCTTTTGACCCACCTCGATTCACCAAGTTCCAGATAGTTTCCGAGGAAACTGTCTCATCGACAAGTAAGATCCTGACAATAAAACCGAAGGCAACTGTAAAATCAGATCCATATGCGGCATATTGGGAGAATGGCCTTTGGTCAGTCGAGTTCAAGCAACCATTGATACAGATTGCACGATCGTATACACCATTACCACCTGACGAAAATACCGCCGAGGGAGATCTTCGTTTCTTGATTCGAAAAGAACCAAATGGAGAAATGTCGAACTATTTGTTTGGACTGCAAGCCAATTCCGAGGTTGAGCTTCGAGGTCCTCATGTCGAATTTGACTTGCCACAAAATGTTGAAGAGGTTGTTTTTTTGGCAGGTGGAACGGGAATTGCTCCTGCTTTGCAGGCTGTTCACACCTTGCTGGAAGCGCGAAAGTCGAATGGCAAACGACCATGCATTCGTATTATATGGGCAAATAGAAGAAGGGAGGATTGTGTGGGAGGCGAGACTTATACCTCTCAGTCGGAGGTGGAGGCAGCCACAGCAGAGGAGGGCATTGGGTCTATGGTGCAGCAACTGCTAAGGCTCCAGCAAAAATACCCCGAAAATCTCCAAGTTTATTATGCTGTGGATGAGGAGAGAACATTTATTAGTCCAGATTTAATATCTCGTACCATAAAGCCCAGTTCCGAGGTAACGTTTGAAACGATCACAGCAAAAAGTAGTACGAAGTTGTTTTTCGTATCAGGACCGGAGGGCTTCATTAACCACTTTGCCGGTCCAAAAAAATGGCGCAATGGCAGACAAGAGCAGGGAGAACTTGGAGGTATTGTTGGAGGTGTTCTTGGTCGCATGGGTGTCAACGATTGGAAGGTGTTCAAGCTTTGAATACTAAGAGTTAAGGCTGCGTGAAAGACACGACTAAGGTCACGAGACCCACAAGACTATGGCTCGTTTTATGGCATGCATGAATGCGAAATTAATTGTAATAGCCAGCTTTATTCGGATGGTGAATATCTCCGCAAATCCGATTCGAGGATTGATCCTGTGATTTGCTTGTTGAGGAACACCTCCGTTATCTTTGCAACATCGCAATCTAGAAGATAGATAGCATGTGGTTTGTTTGGACTTGGTTTGTGATGACTCGGGTGGTCTAAATTTTCGTGTTTCGTCTTTGGGACTCTGTAGATGGTGTTGGTTTACGAGAGTGAATGAGTGATACAACTGTGAACTATCTCCCTAATTTGTCGTTGGTTTCTCGTTTTATGCTTACTATAGATTACCACATGTTTAACCTCTCCACCGAGTTGGCGGTGGTTGGGATAATTCCTACATGCTAAATGAACAAATCTATAGTTATCTCTACTATCTCTCATGCCTTGGTGTTACTCTTCGAAGTACCACCTGTCTGTCCTACGGGCCATATATCTTGAAAGTTTCAATTTAAAATTATAAAAGAGAAAGGGCAAAAATCTCCACTACCCCGGAGATAGCTTCCCAGATTCCAACCTACGCCTGCTTTTAACAGGGGTTGTAGTAATCAAAGGGTTATGCCAAAGGCGTTAGATCAAGTAACCTCTGATACTGATAAAAGGAGCTTCGTTTAATATTATATAGTCGAATAAATTGCTAAGCGATACATGTGGGGCTTCATGTATATATGTTCGCTTCTTCTTATGTTTCGTCCTTAAATTCTCAGCCCCTCAGCTTTCAGATTGTGGAAGTGAAATTCATTCACTCACGGTTATTGGAAATATCAACTTGAATAAGAAAAAAAATGACGAATGTGGCTAGAAGTCCCAAATGGTACAAAAAAGAGACCAACAATCTGGCCTTCGTCGGCATGGTCAGAACATGTTTTAAGTTGTGGAAATATATTACATTATAGAGGTCAAAGAATGGATTTTCCCTCTTACTTTATGTTTTTAGTTCAACGCATCATATTGCAAGCCTTCCGGGGGTCGGGAGAAGCAGCAGTATATGAAGGTGCAATTTTGTGGAGGACTCCTTGATGGGTAATCTCAGTTCGAATCACACCGGAAGAGTTTCTGAGGGATCCTTAGACTTGGAGTATACGATTTCTAGTTTAAACAAAACAATTAATTGTACGATCATATCCAGGGCGTCCAATAGTCCGGACTAACAGACTAGATCAGAATTTCGATGTTCGAATTTCGAACATCGAAAGGCTATGAATATCTCTAATGATTTCAAGGAGAGATTGGTGCTATGACTATAAGCTTGGATTCTGAACGTGGTGAGTAAGGAACCAACCAAACTCCAAATAGCCAGGTAACAGGACCCGAGAAAAACTAACCAATGCCCCATCCTTGTTTGAGTCGCTATGAATCTGAAAATATATTCCATAATGCCAGACGAACTCTATCCCGACCCCCAATCTATCCTATCAACCAACACTCATCCAAACTCCCAATACCTTATCCCTCTTTCAATAAGCTCCGATATCCCATCACCAATCCACAAAGTCAAACATTGCAAACACCTACCCAGGAGTTTCACAAATCTCCATATCACACCACCAATCCACAAGCTCAAACGCTTCACCCACGGGCTCAAAACTTTTACAGTCTTCGAAATGCCTCTATCAGTCCACACACAAGCAAATTTCAGCCACCCACTCAAACCCTTAATCGCCAACCACCAATATTTAAGTATACCCAGATAAAGAATCACAATCAAAACCGAAACCCAACAAAACTCCCTCCAAGAAATAGTTTCCACCATGTATATAGTAGCCGTGAGAAGATATCGAGTACACCGAGACCAAGTACCGGGACCATCCCTCCCGCCACTCCTTCCGGACCCGGTCTCGATATCCCGAATTCGTATACGAGCCGCTTCTCTTTGAATTAGATGTTCTCTTTCCGAGAGAGATCTTTGGGATATATGTCCGCGGTAGCGTTCAGAGGTACTCATTCGCCAGCCGGCTGATTTCATATCGTCACTTGAGAACATATGGGGGGCTGGATGTCTTGCACGGGCTGTTCTAGATGATTTCGAGAGAGAAGGCAATGTGCATGCTTTGCGCAGAAAGCCATGAACATTTTTATGCTGATGGAGCGAGGAACTCTGGGGTTATGGAGTCAGAGATAGAATTTTCCAGAGCGAGAGTTGCCGTGGGCCTGGCAGGTGCAATGAATGATGCCACGCTAGACGAAACAACATGTGAAAGACGTGGCTCCGGAATCTCACTGTGGAAGTACGTACCGATGGTTGGGCATTTACGGTGCGGATCTTTATTCCAGATCGCTTCACAACGTTCGTGTCCTCGTATATAGCTGCTACAAGTCCCAGAATCTTCATCAAATAGATGTAGCTCTGTTCAGAAAGTCTCCTATCGTATGCATGGATGCCTCTCAAGAGTAATGGGGAGATCTGGTAAACATGACTCAAAGAGATATAAGATTGCTTAGGCATATTTCCGTTTTCGAGGTATAATTGTTCATCCAACTCATATTCATCTGGTAGTGATTCGCAAGGTGTTTGTGAGATTTTGATACGGTCGTCTATATATCTAGAAAATCTCCTCTGTGAAGTTAACTGTTGACGTTTGTAAGTTGAAAGTAAAGCACCATCCATCCATTCAGCTGGAATTTTACCTTCGCAACATAGCATTTGAATTCCTTGTCATCCAATTGAAAGATATCCAAAATCACAACATAATGCTTATAACCCTCTTTATCCAATTCTGAATTGTTGCAGCGACATTGAGGCAGAACACACTTGACGCTTTCACCTCCTTCCACCTGTTCTGGCAGGAATACAATACATCCCAAACCAAGCCCCCTAACCATTGCAGATCGTCGTGAAGCCTTTTTGCTTTGTGCGGCACTTTGGTTTCGAGAAGCCCTAGGCTCCTGTCGGTGTCTGGTGGGAGCCATGTGTATAATTCCATCTCATTATGCAAGAAACCACAATCCATCAACCATGATTCAAGCGGAAAGATCGTGAATGAATATGTTGAAAAATCCTCAGATCTCTATATATTTTTTTCAGCCTTGTTTGCATTTTTTAACATATTAACGGGGATTAAAAGCCAATAAGTTTTCCTGTGCCGCAATCACAAGGTTGCATCGAAGTACGCCTGCAGCTCCTATAGCTGTTCCTAGGGAAAAGAGTCGTAGCGAATTAAAGGCGAATTTATGCAATTTGAGTTTTGTGAAAACAATCCCCATCTAATCTTTGGAATATGTTGCAGATAAGTCTCCAACAATTTCAGCAGTAACAGGATCATCCTGCTTTAAACACTCAAATATACTCCTGTTAGTTTACTTCTATGGGAGGATGCAACGTAGAACAATGCAAGGCAGAATAATAGGAAAGGCCATCATTGCCCATCAAATGCCTTTTGATTTAGGACAAATGCCACAGGAAATCTAAATCATGTTGCTATATCACCTCAAGTTCTATGGAGTCAAATCGGCCACATCTACTCTCTCCAAAGAAACCAACCCACCATCCAATTCCCTCGCCTCTAACGCCCCTTTAAAAAAACTCCAATTTCCTTTCGCTCGTCCTACTCCGCGTTTACTGAGGCCTACCAACCTCCACCCCCCTCATGTCCTCTAAAAGTGATCCAACCACCTCCCTACCCGGCATCCATGGATCCACGCGCATCAGCGCCACACTGCAACAATAACTCCACCACAAGCAGATGTTCCCATCGATTCTTGTAATCAAAGACAATATACGAGTACACGGTAGCAGAAAGAAAAGACCATTCGACACCATGTTCCGGGCGGGAAAAAGGCGGTCCAGCTCATTGGGTTCAGAACCAGATGTCGATTTAAGGAGCTGCAAACATATTGGTACTTTCTCCAACAATGGGATGATCGGAGACAGCATCCCAATGGAGGGGCAGATTTCGTGACACTTAGGGGGTTTTGGTCGTTGTGATATTTTGTGAATGGTTGTAGAATTAAGTTTAGGTTGTTTGATAGGTAAAGAGGCGAGAGTTTTTGACTTTAGAGTACATCGGAGTGCCGAGCTTATCTAACAGTCTGAAGCTCTCCAGGGCTGTTACTGTACTGCATTTACTGCATTGAATAATAGCTAATTGAGGCCCAACAGGAGGTATATGATTCCATTGAACTTTGAAATATAGGAGCATATCATTACCTTCAACTTCCACGTCGTCCCGTGAGTCGTTGCACCCACTGTTGGTCGAAGAAGAACTTCAATGAATATTACATGAAAAAGGATTCAGGCAATTCAAGGCATTTACTGCAGTCAAATTGTAATAAAGTTTAAGCCCGCTATGCAACCAACTCCACGCAAATGCTCATAGCCTCCATGCATCTATACCCAACCAATTAAACCATATATTCATGCGGTGCTATCATACCCGTTCCATTTCAACCCATCTACAAAAGCTTAACCCTCGTCCACTCGCTAACCGAGCCCCCTAAATTCAAACCCATCTTCGCCCACCACCTCCTAACCTCCAATTCCTCCCCCTCATTCCCAACACTATCTTCGAGCGCCTCTTCAATATCACAAGTTTTGTATTCGACTCTCCCACCCGGTCGACCATCGGATCCATGACTATAATTTGCCCACCATTCTAAAACTTCTACATGGCCATTTTTGGTAGGGCCCACTAGGACTTGACTGTCAAATGCAAGTTTCTCGCCTTTCAGTTCACGCCAGGTGTCCAAACATGCTACATGTCCATGAGCCGACGCGACCTTGGCCACAGATTCAGAGTGTGCAATTGGAATTCCAGAGTTATCCCACCATCGAAGAACGAGAGGTTTATTGTTTTGCGCAGCGGCTAGTAGTGCTTTACCAGGCTTGAGTTGAAGAGCTGGGAGAACATCGGAGCTGTTGGATGTAGCTTCTGCATGTCGAGTTCGTCTTTCGGCTTCGTTATGTGGAAGGCTTGCCTGTTTCCACCATTCGAGAACAAGCATATGTCCTTTGGAGGATGCTTGCTCCAGCGCTAATTCCGTATACTTTAGGGGGAGTCCGGATTTCCTCCACCAGTCGAGAACGTGTACATATCCGGATTTGGAGGCTCCGTCGATTGCTTCTGCGGTGTAATCTTTAGAGAGGAAAGAGGGGGATGTGCGCCACCATTCTAGAATTTCGGTACGTCCATAAACCGCAGATGCTTTCGTGGGTAAAAGTTTCTGTCCAAAAGTGGCCCAAAATACATCCTTCAATTTTGTTTCCAAATATGAGAGAACTTCTGTAAGACAGAATTTTATTATAAGTTTGACACATAATGGGGAAAGATCTCGCATGTTTTCGGGGGCAGTATTTAGTTTGTCGATGATTTTGCAGACGGGAGATGTAAGGATAATCCATTCGAGTGATCGCATATAAGTTTGTAATTCGTCTTTCGCATCATCGGGCTTTCGTTGCCATTCAATTGGTCTTGGAAGTTTCGCATACACGTTGAGCGCTCTTGACACCTCCCAGTCCCCTACATATTCGAAAATGAGGGACCATATCTCTGGTGGGAGGAGCGCATCCGTCTTCATATTGTATCTTGCTAGACTGGCCGCACCAGAAGCAGCAATATCCACATCATGTCCAATTGTTAAAAGTTCCGCTTGATTCTTGATAACGTCGACGAGTTCGTTGAATCCATCCCACCCCACAAAGCATTTACCTGGCCCCTTCGCGTCATAATGCCACAGTATCGGTTGCAGAACTCGAACCCATTGCCACTTTCTCCGTACTTTATTCAATTGTTTCTTCGTGATCGGATTCTCCCACATAGATGTCGTCATTCCTGGTACGAGTAATATCTTCTTGGATACGTCCCACCCGCGGAGAATTTCAAGCAACAGACAATCGGTTATGCCGTGCAACATCTTCGCAAATGTGTCGGCATCAATAGGTGCTAGTACAAGTATATCTGCCCAGTCACACAATTCGAAGGCCTCTTGTCGGAAATATTCGACTTGATCTCGTTCTATGCCCTTCTGTGCCTCGTCTGTCTCTCTCGTCAAGAACTTTTTGTTTTGGTATGCCAGTGTCTCCTGGGATAATCGATACGATGGCCATGTCTCTTCGTCGATGATCGCTCGTGTTTCGATTTTAGGATTCTTGGATAACCTCACAACGAGTGCAAGAGCTTGTGCGACATCTTTACTTCCATTTGCGGCCACGAGGACTTTCAACCTTTGAGATTCGGTGGTTCTCATATCTGCGATGGATGAGGATGAAGAAACCTTTGGAAGTCCTTTGATATATTCTCTCCGAAGTGCAAATGCATGGTCTGCCATTTTGAGCAATTTGAACAGCTCGCTGGCGTTTAATGCACAGCTGAAAAGTTAGAAAGAGGCGGTGGGTGTTGATGATGTGGTGATACAGAGCTAGATGACCGTGTACTATTACTGACGTTTACTGACGTCAAATAGATTTGAGTTAGTTTGATGGATTGAATGGATTGATGGATTGATCGGTGAGTAAAACTGGGGTGTTTGCAAAATGTTTCTCATGAAGAACTCGAATGGTCTGACACTCGATAAGTTGCAATATATTCATAGAATTTGAAGTTACACCACGGCACGTACAATAATGACAAAATAAGTGCTCCGTAGGTTTGAATGGGAAGAAGAAGCAGAATGGATTTCTTTGATCATTCACCGACGACCCCCGGTAGATATTATTCGAGATGATGTACCGTATCATGTACGGGCATGTGTGTGTAACCTGAAACCCCTGTAAGAGACGCCACCTTAATGATTAATCAGATTCTAGGCTCTAAACCTTAAAAATTTCGGAGCATCTGCCCCTGTAGAGATCCCGAAGAAAAAAAAAAGGCGCTGGAAACTCCGCTTAAAGCTCCAATGGGATTTTTGATGAAGTAATACAGAACCTACAGTAACCGTGCACTTATACTAGCCGAAACGCGTATTTTATAAAAAACCCACGCGTCTTTTTTCAACACCACCTTTTATTTTATCAACTATGCCATCAATACGTACTCCCTTAAGGTCAATTGACTATAATAATATACCTAGAATGCACCTAAGCCTATATAACCGCAGTAGAATTATAGGTAAAGCCTCTGAAAGTACAAGCCCTACAAAAATATCGACCAACCTTAATATCACCCGCGGATTAGTACAACATACCATTTTGAAAAACCCATTGCGCCACAATGGCGAGTCCCTACCTAGAAAGGCTAGAAAAAAGATATATAACGAACAAGATGAACAAGTTGTACTAAAATTTGTACAACTTTTCCCGAAATCTACATACAAAAAGATTATAAAGGCTTATGGATTAAAATGCAAGAGGAATACCCTTAAAAGGATTCTCAAGAAACATGGTATAGCCAATTGAAGAGCTAGGAAGAGGCCACACCTTACAGAAGCACATACACTTAAACAGCTTGCATGGTGCCTAACTATAAGAGACCTCACTGTAAAGGAATAGGGTTTAATCTTCTGGTTTGATAAATATTCCATAAAACAAGGACGAGGGAAAAAGCAAGAATGGGTCTTTCAAGCTCTATTTCAAAAATGGGACCGAAACATAGTTTAAACCTACTCTACGGATAAGAATATAAAGGTTATGGTATGGGAAGGCTTTTGTAATACTAGGAGGAGTAACCTTTATATCATAGATCAAGATTTTGAGAGCAAAAAACATAAGTATAATGCAAATTTATATTTAGAGGTACTCGATGGGAAAGTAGCCGGCATTTTCGAAAGGTTAAATCCAAAGTACTAGTTTATGCAGGATAATGTACCTATACATCATGCTATTAAAGTTAGAGAATGGTTTCGAACTTGAGGAATCTTTTTAGTAAAAGATTGGCCTTCTTATAGCCCTAACCTAAACCCTATTGAGCATGTTTAATAGCACCTCAAAGTAAGGATATATAAGATGTTTCCTGATGTAGCTGCAGATAAAAGTCACTCAGAGTATACTAAGCAAAAACTAGAGTTCTATTTGTAAGTAGCTTGGGATACATTAGATGATAATTTATTTCAAAAATTAAATACTAATATGGGGGCTAGAATAAAGGCTTGTATCGCGGCTGACAGCTGGCATACTAAATATTAGAGTATTAGAGTGTATATTTAAGGGATTTCATTAGATTACATTAAAGTATATATACTAAATATCAATTGATTCAATTTTTATAATAAAATAATGAGAGGTTGATTTTATTATTTTCATTAAAGAGGGTAGTGTTGATTGCGATATCCGGGTAAATTCCGGAGCGGCTGGTATAACATCGCAAGTACTGTACCTATGCCTTGATTATCCATCTCTTTTTCTCATCTGATTAACATCTGAACATGACTTTGGGGGAAGATAGTATATGTAACGGCAACCCTGTATCAAATTCAAACACTTCCAGGTTACTGATTATTCCAGGTTGCTGACGGAACCGCCTCAGAGTTCTTCTCGAGAATAGTAGTTAACAAGCTTCATTGTGTTCGAAGTGATAGCTTCCTTATTAACTGAGCTAGGTTATTTCGATCAAAAAAGCCTTCTCTTTACTATGCTTTGCCTGGAACTGGAGCATATGTCATTTGTTGTAGATCATGGCGATCTATCAACTTCAAATATGATAGTTGATTCTGAACACAAGGTTATTGGTCAAAAAAGCATCAACCCTCGACAGTACTATTTTGCTAACTACCTATGAAGGATCATCGATTGGGGATTTGCTTCAAAAGTCCCTGTCCAGCTAGTCTGCCTCTTCCCTCGCCTTCTTCGGCTGCAGAAGCTTGTCCTGCCCCCAAGCCCAGCTCTTCAAGAAGACCGAATTTTATATTGATTGATTACCTTATGTCTCAACCTTCACAGGTCACATCTTGGATATCACTCACTGTTTCATCTGGCAATGTTGATTTTCGCCATTGCTTTCTAGAATCGAAATCTAGAAAGGGCATGCATCGTTTACTAGCGGGTCCACGATGGAGGCTTCCTTGCGACGAGCTCCAATATTGGGACCATGGTTCAGAACGTGAGCACTCAAACAAATAATCGATGAAGGATTTGAAAGCTACGGCCCCTTTGACATGGCCAACTACGAAAACCTGGCCATTTATCCCGCATCTACTTTTGTTTCAGTTGAACGCTAAGGTGGGCTAAACATCTCGATAAGTTTGAACATTCATATGTGTTTGGATATGGAAATAGATCTGGATATTGAGGTAGGTTTGAATATTTAAATGCTGCCGTGTTAATCGAAATGAAGGCTTGCCACGGCATATTTTATGGAAAACAAACAGCTTGACGGTTATACGGTTGGCTCTTCCTACAACTCCTCCATACTATGTGCCAAACGATGCCTCTCATCAAAGCGAACGCGCCCTTTCCATTTCAGATTGATTCCAGTCAATCCGCTCAGATTAACCTCCTCGGGATTTAGCAGCTTGATTTTCCACTGGGTAAATGGAGTGGGCTCGGCATGATCTACTGTTTCGAAAATAGGCTCATCTCGTGTCGTGCCTCTTGTGCCGTTGGCATAAAGATCATATGAGCATCGTCTGACTTGAGGAAGACTGGCAAAATGATACACCTTGTCTTTGTAAATATCCGAATATATACCCGACGTCGTGATCTGCAACTTCACCACCACTACACCGCCGTGCATCGCTTCCGGTCTAGGGAGGATCCCATTAAGAGTAGGGTCCATCCCGTTCAGCCGGTAATGGGACCCCTCGACAAATTGACTTGCAAGGCGTTTATCTGTAAGAAGAGTAAAGCTGGCAGTGTGGTTTTCACTTTTGATGCCATTAATCATAGATTGTCCTTGGTTCGAGGGAAGCTACAGATTTGTCAACTTGTATGTCTTGATGGCAAGAAAAGGGCTTGAAGCAATCTTACTGTGTTTGATGGGATATCGTAGTTGAAAGCTAACATATATGATTAGTTGTTGAGAGGAAAATATGGAATATGTATACTTACGCTGGTGATCACTGGCATATCTGGCATCGGCATGTTCCAACTCAATAATGACAGTAGAGAGATCCTGTTGGTACTCGACTAGAGACTTTTGGGCGTCGAGAATAATCGAACTATCGGCAAGTGCCCAATAGCGATATGCCCAGGCCATGTTCCGGAGTGAGAGGACAACGCTGGTTCGTAAGGCCATAGCACGGTCATAAAACATGGATTTGGCTTCAAGATACACAGCTTCTTGGCCATGGAAATCAGCTTTTAAGGCTTGCAGATCTGCAATGTTCTGCGAGCACCTAATCACTTCCATTTGTGCCTGAACATACTCATACCCAGACTTGATCGCTTCCGCTTGTGCTTGGGCAAGTTGCTTCCCATTTATAGCATGTTTCCGTAGCGAAAGTTGATAGGCACTGGCACCATCAATACCGTTCTCAACCGCAAATGCCATCTGCTGATCAGCTTCTAAAACCCATCTATCCCATGCAGCCATAGTGACGATGGCAGCAGCATTAGCGTCTCCTTGACTTGTACCCGAGATATCTCCAGTGGAAGGGATCTCGATATTGGGATTTTGATCAAATCGTATTAGTGTTCGCACTACTGTATCGACCGAGGGATATAAAGTGCCAAGGGCTTCAATACAGTCCAGAAGAGTCTGTAAGGTACCAGAAGACAACACTTTGTTAACTTGGCCAGCGATTTTTTCTGCTGCCACAACAGCCCCGATTGCCTGTCTTCCAGCTGCAGCACCTTGCCCAATTCCACCAGGGCTACCGAGACAAAGCTGGCCAACCGCAATCGCAAAAGCTAGAGGAGGCGTTAGCTACTACTGTTGAATCATCTTTTAGTAAAGCGCTAAGAAAGAATGGCTGACTTACTAATGGTTGCTTGAAGGATCTCGAACACAGCTTTCCACTTTTGCTCCCAAATCCATCGAGCCAGACCCATTTCAAACGCAATCCGTACCAACTCCAAAGCAAAAACGTCGTTTTCAAATTGCTGATAACAGCCAGTAGCTGTTCTCACTGAATACTCGTATTTATCGAGCGCCATGTTACGCATGTTGATTCGCATGTTATATTCATTGATTGCTTGCGACAACATGGCGTTCCATGTTTGAATCTGAGTATCCAAAGATGCTGCTTTGTCCTGGAAGCGTTCAAATTGCTGTTCAAATGCAACTGCCGCATTCAGCGCATTTTGCGTCGTCTCTTTATATCGGCTAAGAACTAATACTGGGGCATAGCTCATGTCTTTTCCAGCCATGGCCTGGCCAGCGAGCTGTTGACCTAGAGCTCTTGCTTGGGTATTGAGAAGGGCATAAGCTTGTTGCCTCGTAGTAATTTGTGCAACATGAGAACAGAGTGAAATTGCAAGGGAACCATTTCGCCAGAACTGAACTAGAGCAATACGCAGCTGTGTGTTCAAGCTCGCTTGAAGATCCTTACTTGTAGTAGTAGGGTAATACCTCTGATACTCGACTTGCAGACCACTTGGACTGAAAACCACAATGACCCCTGCATAGTCCTTTCCAGTCCCTATATGATCGAGGTTAATGCGTTTGGAACTATCACCTGTGGCAACTGTAATTGGCTGATCAAGGACAGACGCGTAAATCGAGACCACACATGTTGTTGTGAGACCTCTTGGAACTGTGAGGGTGACTGGCCCTGTAGCGGTAAGAACCCTGGATGCAATTAGGATCGTTCCATTGTTGTTAGGTGCAATAATGGTGGTTTGATCGGTGAATGTAATAACATCGGCGTAGACGTTTATCCTGTTCATGGAATGGGGGAGAACCGTAGACGTCTTGAGGAGAACTCCGCGGAACGTAGCTATCCTCTGCGAGATGGCGATTCGGTTAAAATCCACATAGCAGAATTATTGCAAGACATTACTCACTGAAGTCTCGTTTACATCTTGAGATGATTGCAGAGGAATACTGGCCACTGCATCCGAGGTGGCATAGGCCTGCCACCCAGCTGGAGTGTTTGGCTGAGGAATGATTATTTTATTCATCTTATCTTTGCGGACTTCAAGAAGAATGGGGAAACAATATTTTCTTCTGAGTATAATGTGAACCCGTCCTTATACTGTCAGAGGAGCCAAGACCTCTCTCATTTGAACTCTGCATCAGAATTCTTGAAAGAAGAATGACAATCGCAGCTACACCTCAATTAAAGTCCAATGCAAAGCAGACAGACAGCCGAGACACATTGCATGGACATCAACGGACATTAATGGCTGGGTAGAGGTCTAGAAACTGCTGAATTGATGATAACAATTGTACAACAAGCTTAAATTCGAAGTGGCGTAGTGAGGCTCAGAGTTTTCTCGTCGGTGGCTAGCTGAATATGTTGTCTAACCCGAACATTTAGAGAGGAGAACGTCGACATGTGCGAATAGAAGAGCTTGCTAGCCACCTCCTCAATGTTTTCTGACTACAATTACATGCTAGTTTACTTATGGCTGACTGATAGTTCTTTCAGTCCACTCAGAATGAGGTGAAGGTATCGAGGTGTGGGAGTACAAGACCCCGCTACCTGCAATCAGTGAACCTGAAATGAGGGGTCGATCCCCTCTTCTTGTACACCCATTGTACGTGTTGGAAAAATCAGGAGACAATTTTCACCAAGTAATCTATTGCGTAATCGGATTCCTGACCCCTTCGTGAGTTCGAAGACATGGATGACATTCTCGAGGAAGCTAATTCGTTACTTCATTGTTCTAAACAGAGTTAGAATTTCAAAAACTCTCTTGGAGGCGCCCGCCATACATCCACGTTGCGCCGACCTATACTCTGGAGATGTCAGAGCCAATTAACAGTCG
Source organism: Myriosclerotinia duriaeana (assembly GCA_002162615.1). Lineage (NCBI taxonomy): Eukaryota > Fungi > Ascomycota > Leotiomycetes > Helotiales > Sclerotiniaceae > Myriosclerotinia > Myriosclerotinia duriaeana. The sequence goes on from NGKI01000005.1 coordinate 1,690,434, forward strand.
CGCAGCTAATTTTGCCTGTCTGCCTTGTGGCTTGCGGCTGCAGACCTGCGGGATGTATTTTCTTGGTACAATGTAACGTCCACCTTTCTTCCCCATTTTACCTGTGATCTTTTGGTGCTTCCGTGGATTGAATTAGGAGAGGGAAGTTTTGAAATTATGCATGGAGATCTGATTGTGAGCTGATTATAGTCTCATAGCGACACAGGTAGTCAAGATGCATCACCAGAATTAGGGAGAGTGACATACTCCTGACGCCCTAGTCGTAACCATTAGTTGTATCAAATCTCTATCCTGTCCTCTCGACTCGACGTTACCCCGCAACTCAATGTCCCACTTCATTCCTCGTGTATCCATAAATGCATATACGGTTTCTGCAAAACTAATGAACAACCCTTTAGCTGCCTCGTTACATCAATTAAGTCCACTCACGTGTTCTTGTTTGCGACACCGTAGAAGGGGCTTCGAATCAATCAGGTCCTTCCTCCGTTGTTCTATGTGTGAGCTGAAGCTTTCGGTCCTTCCGTAAATTCTCATGCTTTGCTTTACTCTTAGATACACAAGTAAAGGTTGCCGTAGGTCTGTTATACATCAAATGCTCTTGATATGCCAATCACTAAAGTCACATCAATATGCAACATCCTTTTTATCTTCGTATTTATTCTGCAAGAGTGGCCTGATAACAGAAAACAAGAGCAAGCCTGTGGTTTCACTGCGTTTGTATGCAAGAGGTAACAAGGAATGGTTATAACGTGGGGGGTAAATGAAACCACGGGCACTGACAGCTAGCCACATTACGGGAGAATTCAAAATCATTTGAAGTTTTTGCAGCCAAGGCACATCGTCATAGTGAGTGTGCGAGGTCTGTGTTAAAAACGTGAAGATCCCAATGCCTTTCCTGTCTCCATCCTCATTCTCATCTTCATTCTCTTCATTCTGATTCAATCAAACATCTATTAAATCAATCAAACATCTATTAAACTAAGTTCCTTTTTGTTATCAATAAAAATTTATACACTCTCAGCAATCATGTCGTTCGATCCCTCAAGACCAATCGACGACGAGAAGGTTTGGTTCCCAAAGGGGATGTTTGTGGACAACCGTAATAACTCCAGGTTTGGCTTCGATGCCAGTGACGATGAGAGAGCTTTTGTTTTCAACTCCTCCGACATGAAGGCTCTGAACCGATTCTTAGGAACGGGAAGGTTGCTTCAAACTAACCGCAGCGATTATTTAAGATCGTTGGGTATATTGAGCACAGATCCTTTGAGTACGGATCTTGCGAAGGAAGTAGACAGTCTTGTCTCGACTTATACCAAGGTGTGTGTCCAATTAAGCGAACAACCCCCCTGAAACATGTCAATCCACTTGAATGAGCGTGGGCGTGACCTAGAAGGTTAGCTAATAAAATAACGAATTATCTCGGATCAGATCAAAGCAGACTGCGTATACTTTAGGGAACACACATGGCGCAACATCGTCGATATGGCAGCGCAAATCAGAATCTACGCCACCATGGCAGGCGGAACCGAGGAGACTTCATATACAGTTCTAATGCTCAAATGGATCGGAGACTTTCACGAAGAAAACAACAAACCCAATCCAGATCCGGCAAAGTTGAAAGAGTTGAAAGAAGGTATCCAATGGGTGGTGAACGAGGAGCTCAAGATAATCAAACAATTGCAGGCGGGTGCGCAGGAAGCATTGGCCGGACTGGAGAACTTCCACGGCTTGTGTGAGGTACACGATTCTCGCATTCAAGTTAATGCGACGTCTCTTGAAGCTCAATTGACGAGTGAGGGCAATGATATCGCTAGTATGCAGAAGAAGATTGAGGAGGCCCAAGCAGAATTAGACGACTACCAGGCCAGGATCGATGGAAGTAAGGAAATCTCCTCTGTTAACTTGTCGTCTCGAATCTCACTAACCGCGTTTTCGGTATATTTTAGAGAACAAGGTGCTCACCGATGCACCAAAATACATGTGGGTGTAAGTGATCCCGCCACTCTTCTTTCGAACTTAACTAATGATATTCAGTTGGCCGATCGGAACTTTCATTGGAACAGGGCTCGTTGTCAATGCAAAAAATGAAATCAAAGGGATGAGAGAGGCTATGGAAAAGATACAAGCTGTGATGGACGAGTATGAAGCCAAGCAGAAGACTGCTTCTCGCTTGCAACTCAACATCAGTTTTGTCAATGTATGTGACTGAATCGAAAGGAGCCCCGCAAACATGTACGTAGGACTAACCAGCTCTCAATCATAGGGCCAAGTCAACAATCTCACGCAGGAAATCAGGCCAGCGATGCGCACGCTGGAATTGCTCCAAGGAGCTTGGAAATCCATGGTCACTGATCTCGAGACCATCAAACAATTGATCGATAATGACACGGACAACATTCCTCCAATGATACTCGCACGGCCGCAGATGCAGAAGATTGTCGATGAATGGAATTCCTTGAGGGATTTTGGTATGTTGAGTTCTCATTGGAAAGGATCGGTAGGACCATGGCTAACCTTGCTTCCAGCGAGCAACTATATCCAGAACTCCTACCTTAGCGAGTCCCCGGAAAATTTGAGCGTCCAGCAGTATATCTATCAGTTGGATGCTAGGGCTATGGTCACGTCGAGATGTTAGGATGTTGAGATCAAGGATGATGATGATGATGATGGAATTCAGCTCTATGATGCAGGAAATGGATATCGAGGTTGCCTGGATGTACCTATGTAATTTGCTAATGAATGATTGTGTCATTGGAGTATTAGTATTTTTACACAATCAACAGTCTTTTAACAAATTATTTATGAAACTATTTGGTTTTGTCTATTTGTGAATTGGCTCAATCTTACGCTCTAGCCATCTAGATCCAAAAACCAATTTGATACTTTAAGAACCAGGCGCTATTCTTTCGTATCTTGTGGGAAAATATGATCGAAAGAAGAAAATTACTTACAGGAAGATATAAAATAACTATTTGCTTAATCAACAGCTTATATTCCAAGTAATCTCAGGTTCCGTATTTTGGTCAGAGTGGTTGGTGAAGACATATCACCTAGAAAATTGAGGATAGTTTTGTACCTCTTCAAACCTAAATGTGATGCTTCTGCACAGATTCAATATCCTTCCATCAGAAAACTCTCTATCAGCCATCCATCTTGTGCTACGATAACGAGGTGTTACGTACCCTCGGGGCATTGAAGCAATTACTCAAAGGAAATCATGGGCTCGTGGGCGACCGTTCGCGCCATGGAATGATAGAAGGAAGCGGTCATTTGTTATTGTATCCGCTGTATTCTTATGTGGATAATCCCCCGAGGGAAGTTCTGTATGTGGATGTATAGTATAAGAGAATTTTCGAGAGACAGTCTTGGAAGAAATCTAGGTTGAAAGGGCGAGGAGAATGGATCCATCCGTTATTAGGTTTGTTGGAGAGTGGAATGCCTAAGGGTGTTATGTACGTATGGAGGATTATGAATTATGAGGTTAAGATGAAGGCGGAAGGAGATGCTTAGTGTGTGAATGATACAATTCCACCAATATGATTGAAGTTGAAGCGGTATGCTTACATTGGTAAAGTATTTCTATACAATGATCTAATCTAACATCTATGTTGGTACAAGTTTTCTTGGTCGGTATCTAGAAAATGAGTAGCAACCATCCAAAGCATTGGGATGATTGCTACTCCAATCCATCCCACGCAAAAAAGGTAGTAGCGCCACTTCCCAGACCAAATTGTATCTGTGGAAAGATACTCAACGGGGACGCGAAGTTGGGAGCGAGGAAGTGCCCATTTCGTGCTTCCAACCCTGGAGAACACGTGATACATGTCTCCTCACGCGGATATGATGAGCAGTGATATGCACCGGATCATTTGTCGATCGATCAATCGTCCTTATGACTCTGCTACGAATGCTTCAAACATCGATATCCCGCTCACGATTATCTGAAAGCCATTCATCAATCACCCAGTCTTCCCTCAAACACCACTTCCCTGCACTACCAACCCCCACATTCCAAAATTCCCACCCCATCCTGAATTCTTTTTCTCTTGTCCCAGAGAAGAAGGGAACTCCTTCAAATTCAATCTCTCCACCACACTATAACCCAAGTCCAAATACTTGCAAAGTATCAACCACTTCTCGCCCCTATAGTTTTCTCGCTCATCAAGAGCAATTTCTAGTAATCTTCCTTCTTTCTCGAGGGAGATTTTGATGGAATTTAATTGCTCGTGCTGAGCGGTATCGATCACCTCAACTGACTCGGCGTCTGAGGAGGATTTGGATAGTTTACTCCAAGTAGCCAGATGAGTAAGCCAGCTATTGGCGCATGGTCTTCTCTCCAAATCACTTTCACTAATCTTCTGTTTTTGCGCCGAGGAAATAGGAGCAATGAATTTGGCATTTGGGTATTGGATCATAAGCTCGTTTGACGCAGCTCTTGTGGGAAGTTCGGTAAACGTATGAGTGCTGAGCTGTGGTAATGAACTATTCAATGTTTCTGGTGAGATGTGTGTATATCCTAGAGTTTGGAGGGCATTTCCCAGTGCTGAACTGCTGGACGCGTGATCGCCTAGGATGAATATGCTGGGGTGCTGAGGGGATTCGATTTGTGTGGAGGTAGCTGCAAGGACTGGGAGGAGGCCAGTGATGAAGGGTGAGAAGAACATCTTGAATAGCGTTTGAATTAAATATTCTGAGAAACCGAGAAACTATTTATGATTGTAATTGAGGTGTTGCTATCATATGTATCCTTAAACTGTAATTTTCGCGTATATGGGATCCTAATATTTGAGATAGATCAAGTTTAAATTCAGGAGAATGAACTAAAAGATGAAGAAAGGTAAAAGTTTAGAAGGAATCAAAAGAACAATAGAATCCATCGAGGGTTCCAGCTCAAAGATATACTTTACATTACACTTACAGCGTAGAAGCTCGTTCCATCAATATTGTCCAAATACAATACGGAGAGGATCTCATTACCCCTGATTCAGCTAAAAGTCGTCCGCTGAGCGAGCCCTGCACCGCGTAGTGATATTGAAAATCGGTCCTTTAATTTACCATGTTCACGTAACGTCTCAGTATCGAGAATATTTATTAGTGCAATTGCAATCCTCTATCGTTACAAGGCCGGTTTGGGTGGAGAGGATCACCATATTATGTGGTTTGGAAGGATCGTATTGTCTGAGCACAAGCAGATACGGAGAGACACGCACGGGGAAAGCTTGAGATGTGGATTGCTTGGTGAAAATAAGCATCTTTGGGGGTTCTGCAAATTCTTTCAATGTTCGAGAATAATGAGAGGTCCAAGTCCGCAAGAATCCAACCGACATGAGATATTGATTATATGGATTGCCGATATTGGATCTGCAGGCTGTGTCGAGACTATTTGTGGTTCCAGATTGGAATGAAACAGTTAGAGTGGGAAATACAGTAGCCTCAGGTAGGGCGGTGTGGTGGGATGGAAGACCCTGAAGGCTGAAGCGAAGTTAAGGTACCGGTCGGTATTACTGTGGATGATATGCTGCTATTTATAGATAGGATGGGGGTTGCTCACTACATAGGTGGATAATTTGGACCCTGGATTCAGGATTCAAGATCACGAACAAGGCGCGCTTTGGTGAGAACGAACAAGCCCTGGCGCTCTATGAAGCTGCGCTTGATCTTTGTACAATTATCTGATGCGGTTAAAACGGAAAACCCAAGCGTAGGCGTGTACTTCGTATAGTGTATCGTGAGAGAAATTCGAAGAGCACCTCATTTTCAGCTAAACGGTGGAGATTCATCCTCCAAGGTTTGCAATGAAAATTGTCCGAATGTAACTGAGACAACGAATCTTGTAAATATTAAGTCTTAGATAGGTTTGAGCAACAAGAACTTGTCGCTGAACATAACAACTGAAGCGTATAGATGTGATCTTTGAGCCGGATCAAAGCTAGATTCGAGTGTCAGTGTTGGCTGATGGGTTATCAGAAGTAGCTTTATCATGAACTGGGGAAATCAATTTCAGAGACTGTCACCCAAAGGGACTTCTCAAAGCAATTTGTAATGAACAGCTTGCATCTAGATCTGGCAGTACAGAACGGTATGTTCAAAGCTCTGGTGCTCGATGCTGAGAAGATGTTGTGTACTTGTCGCAGCTTCCAAATACGCCGACACTCATATTTATTATTGGCTGATTGTTGTCTTCTTTGGTATGATTCTTCACCAATTCGAATTGTCGGATTTAATTCGTCTCTGTTCTGGTCGCGCTTCTTGTAAATTTTCCGATGAATCCTACTCGTTCATTCAAAACGGGCTGTGGCATTCTTGCAAGAGCTTCCAACATCGCTATTTTTTTATGGCCACCTCCCCTTTGCACAAGAGCCGCCAAAAGCCGCCAAAGGTAAGCTAAATGTTTGATTTGGAAAGAATATTTCCAATATTTCTCCCTCTACGTCCGAGTTATTTACTAGGTAGATACTTCGACTTTGTTAAGATTTCGCTATCTCGGTCTCGCATGCATCGTCGAATTCCACCGCACGATTCTCAATTTGCCTTTCCGCATGGTAGATATAATCTTCATCTATAATATGATTTCGTCTCATCGCGCGAGCGAGCAAGTGATCGTTTAATGCGAGCTATTCCTGCAGGTAATCGAAGGCACTTCTTCGTGTGTATTGCGGATATATCTTGCAGAGTTTGCGAGTGTGCGAGTGTGCGAACATCGAAGTTCAATTGCGGAGGATTTGAGACTAAGGGTATTACTGTATGATGTGAGCATCAAGATTGTTTTTTTCGGGTTAAACTATGAAATTATCGATATACTTTGAATGAGACATTATCTATTCATCAAATGTTAATCAAAGCTGGAATCGTGAGTGTTGATTGTGAAATATAGGACAGGCTTGGCCTGACCTCGTGAGCACTAGATTCGATGCTGAATTACCTAAGCATTACCTAAGCAGGCAATGTTAGACATTCTCTCCAGATTGATTCCCCATCATTCAAAGCAATTGCAGATTACATCCATCAAATCACGAAAAGAGAATTTTGTGTAAACGATTGACTTCATTATCTGCTTCCTGCTTCCTCTTCCGGTCTTTGCTTCAATTTGAAATTCGGTCAATAACTAAATACATGAAAGAAACGATCAACATCTGGCCGACCATATGTACAGATTCGCCGAGATTTTATGCTCATGGTCGAAAACCAACGAGCTGCCGGTGAGCAATCTACAAGCATTGAGAGTAGTAAGCGTTCACAACGGTGCAAGTACCTGAGGCGCAAGTGGTAGATCCGCTCCATCCAGTACCTCCACATTGGCCATACTTGGCAACACCAGCTCCCGAACCAGATCCCGAAGTTGGAACAGAGCTTGGCGCTGAGCTTGAAGAACCTGGACTTGTTCCAGAACCACTTCCAGAACCACTTCCAGAACCACTTCCAGTGTAGGTAGAGTTGATAGGGCCCCATTTAATGTTGGAGTAGGTGACGGAGGCGCCTGGAGAGCTAGCTTCGACATCAGCAGGAGTACCTGAAGAGGCACTGCATGTTCCTCGGCTCACACCGGCGGCGCTTGGGGATTTAGATGCTGGGTAAGGAGCATCGAGCCACAACATATTGGCGGTGTGGTCGTCCCAGATACTCATCACAAGTACCATACCCTTTGCCAAGGCTTTGCCCATCGCGGCAAGACCTCCCTTCGTTTTGAATTCATTGGTGTCGCCAAAAGCAGTCTTTTGTGCGGCACAGAAGGAATCGGTAATGGAGTTTCCAGTGACCCCACTGACCTTGGATTCAGAATTTGGAACAACTACGCCGTTTTGAACATAGAATCGGCGAATTTCGCTCAAAGTGCCTGAAGTTGTTCCGTCATTAGTGATGAATTGGGTTACCACGGTGAAAGGTTTGTTGGTGTCTATCTTCAAGCCTGCTCCGTAGAAAGAGGTGTCGCCCATGCGGTACGAGTTGAAGTCACAACCGTCAGCGTCGCATAGAGAAGAGTATCTTGCTCCAATTCCGCAATCTGTTCCACTGCAACGAGTTTGCCCATCAACAGAGCATGGATGGGGAGTATAAGCTGCAGAAATCTTATTCGCTTCCCAGATATCCATTTCTGTACAGCAGGAGCCATACTTTCCTGCGCCAGCATTCACATCATTGCTAGAAGGAGTCCAGCCATCAGAGTTTGCCTATGATTTTATTAGGACACGACGGGACTTTGAATGCCATCAAGGGAACTGGATGCTTACCACACCATTGATGAACTTAATATCTTGTGGACATTGGGCATCACAATAACCTGTACCGTATTTGGCACCAGCCTAATGAAAATACAGATTAGTCTTTATTCAGACAAGAGACCAGGGACTCTTTAAATACCTTGTTTGTTGAGTATTTGGAAAGTCCTCCATCGGCATCCATTTCAGAAAAGTACAAGGCGCCATTAAGACCACAGGGAAGGTTTGAAACGTCCACATCGAATGTGAATTCTTGACCCAAGAGCTTAAGCATTTGATACTGCGTCGTCGAACCAGCGGCCATCAAATAGGTACGAGAGCCAACATTGGTATTTGAACCCTTGGTGACGAAGTTGAGCTTAAGTGAATTACCACTTGTGGTAATTCCATAAGTGCCTGAATAATCTGCACCATCCAGCGCACAATTTGTAGCACATGTTGCTCCATCAGGACAGATAGTGGTGTTCCAGGTATTGCCTGTGTAGCAATTGGTGTAGCCCGAGGTCGTGTGAAGCCATCTCCAATTGGCGTCAATGACGATGGACTGACTGGAAGTAGTACAGCCACTCTTAGTGCATTGACTGACCGTGAGGGCAGGATGTGTCTCCGTGGTCAAAGTGCCGGCCTGCTGTGCGCGAGCGGCTACAAGAAGGGAAGAAACTGCAAGTACTTTCGAGATCATTTTGAAAGGATGGTGATGATGGTGTTTGAAAGGTGAGGAATTTTCAACAGCGAGATCAAATATCTTATATACACCTTTATTTCGCCAAAACTTTCTCATATCATGGCAAATGTACTTTGATGCATGTAAATCCCCATATCACGCAGACTATCATTTCCAAGGACACTCGATGAATATGGAAATACGGGCAGACAGCCGGTTAATTGAGAGCAGCCAAATGTGGTAGCAGAGTCAATTTTCGGTATAATGTGCTTTACATGTTTTACCCCCCTATGTTGAGACTCGAGAGCGGGCTCTAGCAACTGCCTAAGCCCGTGCTAATTACGGATGTTTAATGCAGGGCTAGCATTCATATCCGGAGCGAAGGAAGAGAAACCGCGAGGATTAAATTAATGGCGAACTTACTTTGTACGGAGCGAATTTGACTAAAATCATATTTTTGCCGCTTTCACATTACGTTTAGCTCAACATTATTAGAATGGTTCTTCATCATTAGGGGCGACAATACTAAGATATTTTGAGATTATCCGTCTCGCTAGACTGATCGAAAATATCGTCGGGTGATAGACTGCTATGTGTGAGATGGACCCAATGATATCCATCATTGTCGAAAATTGGTTGCGTATGATCAGGACAATCCGGGTACGCCAATATGTAAGCTTAATCAATTATCCTAGGATGCTCAAAGCGACACTCCAGATGCTGCATCAAGCCTCCCCACATTACCCTTACAGTAGCATATTGTGGGGTCCCCATATATTCATCTGTATATTATTGGATGTCAGGACTCACAACGAATAATGTGCAAGAAACCCAAATCTCATCTACCGCTTATGTCTCAAACGAGGTGCGGGCGGATCTGGGGAATCGCTAAACAGGCTAAATAGAACATCCAAAGTGCCACAGCAATCATTCCACCGCGGCGCCGCCCGCCATTTGTCCGATACAGTTTTTTCTACCAGACGGAAATTTCAGTATCAAGATCTTCGAATTTTGGTTGTTCTTCAAGCCCTTTCTATATAAGCTCAGTATAGTACCGGTGTGTGAATAATGCATATATCGATGCCAAAACAAAGTGATCTCAGGAATATCTTTCATGATGCTTTAGCACCGCTTCGAGTTAATGACAATCAAGAGGCTAATTGTATGTAAGCGCCTCGCAACGGACCGGCTACCCGCCTCGGAGGTACCTCGATAAACAACTCAATCTACCAAAGGTTAGAGGCTAAATGCTTGGCGGTAAGTGGCAGTTCATTTATTATATTAGTCTGTCCAGATAGGTAGATACCTTGAAAAGTGGAGGATTATCACATCTTCGCAGGGAGTGTGTTCCCACACGGAAAAACCGAAGTCGATATGAGTACCCACCACCACCGGTAACATATACCCATTTACCTAGTTTGCCACGTTTGGAGGCCATAGTGGCAAACTCTTTTCGGTGAAATTACAAACACATCAGTCGACATATATTGGGTCTTCTTTGTTCTCGTGACGAGCAAATACCTTCGGGGCAGTTGCGTTGCCAGAAAAAGCAACATTTGGTTCTCATCCTTGAGGACTATGAGATGTATGTCAAGATGATCCTGTCCCCGAACACGATACACGCTGTATCTTCTCAAGACTCCCCTTGTCTTCCGGGGCTCAGATGGGACATACAAACAATAAATGGGACCCTACCCAGTATATCAACTCTTACTGTTCTTGGCTATCGAGTATTCCTAGTGATTAAATTCGGGTCGGCAGAGCCGGATTCCTATCTCTCGTGATTCAATGATCAACTCCGATGTCTATCAATTATACTCAAACCAGAGATGCCATCAAACGTAGTTGAAAAAGCACACTACCTAATGGCCTTCCACTTGAAGACCATTTCTTTCGGCGGCAGCAACCGATATGTTAAACCGGTGGCTCTAATCTGCAGGTCATACCAAACTATGTATCGAACCACATGTGAATATCTGTCAGGAACCGGACGAGAATCTGGGTTTGATCTTGGTGTGCATCGCATAAGCTGGATAATGTTAGGGTGTACGATCTGGATTCGGATGTCTTCAAGACTGAACCGATGTCTGTTACTTCTTTGTCATTCTTTTCGTCATCTATCTTCAGCCCTCTTCATCGTCTAGTTCACCTTTTTTGATCATCATCCGAAGTTTTGTGATTTATCCTACCAGATTCTTCGATTGAATGAGAAGAGAGATTTTGCGCGGAATGAAATTGACTCATAGTCATGGCATTGCAAAGAATGATCTCATACCGTCGCTCCAGACAGAGAAGTTTGTCTGTTCAAGGTACTGTATATGATATACGTGTATTTCTTTATCCCAAGAAATCGTATATATCTTATCGTACTTGCGCACACCAGACGAGAACTCCTGTACTATCACAAATGTTTTGTTACAAGTCTCAATCAACTGTGCCTTCTTTTCCATGGGGACCATCTTTTTTCTTCATTGTTGTCGTCTTCCGTACATGTGTTGCGAACAAAACCCTTCAATATATCAAGTACTTTCGTCTCCCAAGTTTTGGTTGCAAGTCTTCACTACCGCTCATCCTATCCCAAGGTTATTCTTGTCATTCTGCTTCAGTATCATCACAAACATCAAGCAACATGCAATAGATTATCACTCAATCCTCCTTTCTACTTCATATGATGAATTCAAAAGATGAGATATGTGAAGATCAATGAGTTGACCTCGGGAGTTCCACAATGCGCTTCACCTTCAGCATCACCCAACGAAAATTTGAAATAATGAGTGCTAAAAGATAATGAAGAGATTACTTGTGATGCAAAAAGGCAGGTAAGATATAGAGAGAGAGAGGCCGCATTACGATCCGGATCCTTGTTATGGAATTGGAGTGGCTTCAGCACCAGATTCTGGATGAATCAATGAAGAGGTGAATAACATAGGTATACAATACATCAATCTCTCCGATCTAGATATAACTAGAGAAAAAGTGTTTCACACCATTAGATGATAACTCTATCGTTTACAATTCTTTGATACGTTGAAAAACTTGTCTTGCTGGGACATATAACAAAAGGTAGCTGGGAATCAAGTTCGAGTAAGAGACAGATGTTTTCTGGAATCCCAATCCCAAAAAGACCTCAGGGTATACACTTTTCGCTTAGACTGCTCGATGTAGTGCCATACCTCGACTTTATGTCTTATTATCCAAATGCAATTTCATACAGCCGCCACCATCCGGCATGATACCGCATGAACTCTCCTGCAATGCAAATAGGAAATGCAAGCGGCGCTCTCATCTCGGTTATACTCTATCTTTAATTGCCTATGCATCACTTCATATACAAGTTGACAATGAGTCTAATAAGTACTTGGCATGATGCTCAACCGGCCTCCATCAACCACAATAATGGTATTAGTACAATACGCGCCAGCTCTTGATGCAAAAAAGAGGATACAGCCCGCCATATCTTCTTCTGTGCCCACTCTTTGCAAGGGAATTTGGTCTTTGTTGTAGACCCAGTCGCCTATGTGCCCAGCCGCCATTTCAGATGGGAATACTAAGGACAGTCAGCACATTTCTCTCAAAGCCAATCTTAATACTGTGGTAGGTAACTTACGACCGGGTGCGATAACATTGCATCTAATAGCAAACGGTGCTAATTGTGTACCCAATTGTTTCATCATATGATTCGTAGCGGCTTTACTTTGTCCGTATGTAAATCCACCGGGTACATTTTTATTGAAACTAGCAATAGAACTCGTGGCAATGACCTGACTCTTCTGCTCTACATTTCCTTTCTTGTTTCCCTTATCCAATAAATCCAAGAAAGATGTAATACAAGAGAAGACGGCTGCTGTGTTGAGCTCGAAAGTCTTGATCATATCTTCCATACTAAAATCTCCAAATGCGGAAATGAAATCGGAGAGGGAAGAAGATTTGTTGAATGGTTTGGAGCCTTGGGGACCAGCAATCCCGGAATTGGCAATTAGAAGGTTGATATACCCTACTTCGGACTCGATCTTGGAGACAATCGAGGATATAGCGTCTTTCTTGGTCACATCGCCGACAAGCGGGATGATATTGCCTGTATCCACGGAAGAGGCAGCGGACTCAAGAACTTCTTTGCGGCGCCCGATGATATACACCTTCTCAGCACCATTGAGGGCGAGGGCGCGGGCCATCATTAAACCGATGCCTAGATCTTAGTTTTAGAACTGGTGTGATAAGTATGTAAGGCAAGGAGAGGAAGAAACTTACCCGTTCCGCCACCAGTGATGACAGCTACAAGTCCTTTGACATTGAAAAGGTTTCCTGCTTGGAGTGATGAGGTTGCCATGTTGTCAGTCTAAGATGATATGAGCTATCGAAAATTGGCCAAGTAAATGGAGTAAGATAAAGTGCAAAATAGATGAAGAAACCAATATACAAACCCGTTCCCTTCCCCTTTATAATCAACCCATCAATAACAATGATTGACTGAAGGACGCTCACTAATCAACATTGTCTCGTCTCCACCCCACTTCCCGCACGCACTTCCCTCCACTCCCCGAGGCACTTCCCCTCCTTCCCCTCCTTCCGCTTAAATTCTGCTGAAAAACTCACCGCCTTTGAAGGCAAAAATGAAAGCGGTGAAGATAACTCTACCCCTGCCCTGTCATAATTTTTGAGCTCTTCGTCCTTGACTGTTTTTTTGCACTGGAGATTATTCATTTTATCCAATTCGTCTTCAAACCACCTTTTCAATCCCGCGACCCTATATCTGATCATAGCAAAGCATACAAGACATAATGCCGAAACGCAAGCGCTCCTCCCACGATAACGATGATTCAATTTCCTCTACCGATCGCGTGCGCAATTCCCGTCAAAATGATTTCAACATCCATCTCATCTCCGCTCGTAAACAGCTACGCAGCGCTCTCAAAACCGCAAAGGGATTCGAGAGACAGAGGCTCGGAAAGAGGTTAACGAATGCTACAAAAGTCGCCGATGCTGCGCAAATGTCGAGGATACGCAAGGAGATTGAAGCTTTGAAAACAATGGATTTGGATAAAGTGGTTGAACAGCGATTGGCCAGGGGATTGGGGAAGATAAAAGTTATGGCTGAGAGTGGATTTCTGCCTGCAGGATGGGGTCAAAATGGGGAGGGTGTGAAGGGTTGGGAGGGAGAGAAGGGGGAGGAGGATGTAAAGCTGTGGAATAATGTTGTGAGTGGGATGTGGAATTTTAAGGTTGTGAAGAGTGTTTGGGAGGGGGTGATTAGGGGGAGTTATATGAGTATGGGGATCCCGGCACCGGTTATGGATAAGGGGAAGAAAGGAAAGGAGAAGGTGAAGGAGAAAATCAAGGGGGATGATGTTAAGAAGAGCTCGAGGAAGATGGATGCGCAGAGTGAGGATGATGAAGAAAGCGATGTTGAAATGGAAAACATAACTCAAAAGTCTCTAAAGAAGAAAACTGAAGAGGAATCATGGGAGGGGTTTGATTCGCCTGGCGACGACGAAGATGAAGACGATTCCGAGGATGATGAGGAAAATGCAGAAGGAAATGATTCATTAGATGAAGAAACGCTTTCACGATACGATGCTCTATTAGGCGCCTCATCAGACGAAGAATCATTCGACGAAAAGGAATACCTCCAGAAAAACCCCTCAACCTCAAAGTCAAATACACGACTCTCACTCTCACTTTCACCTACACCATCCCGATCACCTTCACCGGCGCCTTCAATATCCCAATCCAACGACTCAGCGGACAGCAAATCGCCCTCACCAGAACCCCAACCCAAAGTCAAAAAACCCAAAAAAACAACCCCTACAGTGAATCCCACAAAAAACAGCACCTTCCTCCCCACCCTCATGGGAGGCTACTGGTCCGGCTCCGACTCCTCCGCCTCCTCCCTCTCCGACACCGACATGAAGCCCGCCGTCCGCAAAAACCGCATGGGCCAAAAAGCGCGCCAGGCACTCTGGGAGAAAAAATTCGGCAAGGGCGCTAAACATATCACCGAGGGGAAAATGTCCATCGAACAAGAAAGACAAATGAAGCGCGCAGAGAAGATGGGGAAGAAGGTGAGGGATGTAAGGAAAGGCGGCAGGAGAGATTTGCGAAACGAGAGGGATAATGCGAATACGGTGGAGGTGAGGGCGAGAGAGAGGGTCAAGACGAGAGATGATGTTGGGGTTTTACATCCTAGTTGGGAGGCGGCGAAGAAGGCGAAGGATGAGAAGGCTAAGGCGACGTTTAGTGGGAAGAAGGTTGTTTTTGATTAGGCTGTTTTTGATTAGGTTTCCTGCGGGTGGGGAANGGGGGGGGCGTAACTTTAAAGTTTAATGGATCGATGTAGTGCATTTCGGATAACGAGACTAGCTAGTACATATACATCCATAGTAGAGGTCTAGCGAGTTCACCTGTCCACCTGTCCACCCAAACAACAAGAAGTTCATAGACAATGGGAGAACTTATCACTACCTAGGTAATCTACCAAACTTCAAAACTAATACGCACGTGATATAGTCTTCTGCTGTCAATACATCTTCCATTACCCGCATCTCATTCGTAATGCTCTGCCGATGATTACATGCCATCACATCCCATCCCCATAGCTATATTCTTCGATTCGAATTCGAGGAATCTATGTAGTCTATTCGGCTCGCTTCGCTTTATTGTGAATATTCGCTTGCTGTAAAAACCCCTATTCCAAGATATTTTTGTCTGTTTGGTCTAATATCCATTGACTCTGACATGAACCTGCATATCATATTCCAAGATACCCTTCCAACCTTTTTAGTAATCGCTCAGTCGTTGCTAGTTTCATCCTACGTGTATCATCTGAACTCGTTTTTGTCGTGTTTCTTCAATATCGCTACATATCTTTTGATAATCCTTTGTTTTCTCGTTCTTTGCTTCGGTCTTTACCTCGGTCTGGGTTTCGCTTTAGTCAAGCTGAACGCCATTAAGTGCTTCTTCCAAACTATCCAGTGCAGCATCCTCCTTGCCCGAAGGTTGAACCTGCGCATTTTGCTCAAGGATAGCCGGTTCCACGTTGTGTAATTTTTCGTCTAGTTTGTCTCCTGACTCCTTCACTTTTGCCAGGTCCTCCGGCTCCACATCCCCTTCACTCACACTCCGACTCCCCTCACTTTCGGTCAGAGGTGGCGTAATTTCCCCACCAACCCCGCTTTGTACCCCGCCATCCCACTCTCGTTTGACATGCCCTAAATTTCGCTTTAATAGACACATCTCAACCGCGATTCCGGGGCCGAACGCACAGCCCACAACCAACTCCTTAGGTTCTCTCCCTCCTGGTGTGAGGCCATCCATATCTTTACTTCGCAGTCGATCCATCACACTAAAAATTGTCGCGCTAGAGGAATTTCCATGTTTCATGTATGTGTCGTATGAGGCCCTCATATGTTCTGGCGAAATATTCATAGCCTTTTCGACGCCCGTCAAGATTGTTGCGCCGCCGGGATGGAGCGCCCAGTCGAAGTCGGCTGGGGAGCGGTAGGAGGCGGGGAGAGAGGGGAGATTGGATAGGAGGGCGTGGTAGCTGGGGGAGACGGCATCGGCTGCGATTTTGGGGACGCGTGGGGAGAGGATTACTTTCCAGCCTTTTTGCAGAGAACTCGAATTAGCATTCTCGATCGAGAAAACCTGACGCAAGCTTTGGAGATAGAATGAAGAAGGAGAAAAAAACAGGGAAACATACCAAGCGGATCAACATCAAATCCCAAATCATGTTCCGTATCCGGAATCATCTTGTGTTCCCAGCCCAATAAATCATAGACGCTCTCCTCCTCACCTGTCCCGCCAATCCCATTGCTGAGCACACACGCACTCGCACAGTCGCTAAAAAGCGTAACACCGATCCTCGTCTCCTGTAACTCGTGCACACTGTCCAACTCGCTCCTCACCAACAACGAACTGATTTCCAATGCCATAACCAATACCCGTGCCTTTTTCCCTCTGAAACTATGTCCCAAAGCTAGATTCGCTGCAGTTCGCAAACTCGCAAGACCACCACTGCATCCAATGCCATGAAGCAGGACCTTTTCAACAGGTTGGGTTATTCCTAAAGCTTTGCAGACGAAATGGTCGTACCCCGGATTCGCACTGTTAGTACAAGTTGTACTGACGACGTGAGTGATGTCGGAGGGTTGAAGATGGGCTTCGTGGAGAGCTTTGCGACAGGCGGTCACGGCGAGGGCAACTCCGTCTTTGAGGAATATAGAGCAGAGTTCAGTGATGGTAGGGGCGCGGTCCATGTTAGCCATGGGATGGTCGACGGTACCGATTGCGGAGCGGGTTTCGATGCCGGTGAAATTGTTGATTGTGCATATTTTTTTCATTCTATAGGAAGGGTAGGTTAGTATGCAATTGGCAGACTTTGAAGAGTTGACGTGATGAGAAGGGGAACTTGCGCTGGAGACTCTGGATAGTGGCGTTTTGTTAAGATATCTAATGCTGAAGGTTCCAGTAAGAAAGGAGGATATTCAACTCCCAGGCCAACAATTGAAAGATTGAGATTCCCGAACTCATTCTTGTTGGCGGATTGTGAGGCATCTTGCGATTCTGTGAGATTTGACATAGCTGAGATGTGTTATAGGGAATTGATTGAAGTGATGAGAATGTGAGCAATTGAAGGTTATTATTGAGCGAGCGAGTGATATTGAACCCAGGATAGAAGATATTCAGCGAGAGTGAAATACCGGTATGCCTAAAGCTTGGAAAAAAGTTTTAAAGGCGTTCTTAAACAAGGAAGGAAGTACTACTTAGTACCCTAGGTAGTAGATCAATTGATGAAGTAAAAGCCGAGGTTGGTGTGTGAGATGTAAGATCTTAGCTTAAGTATCTAGGTGGGTAGCATCAGAAACTCCGAACAGTCTCTTGCGGGTAACTAGTAGGTAGTACCTAGCTGGAGTTGTTGAGACTAAAATTAGCTCCCTTGATACTTCCCAGTAACTAAGATGGCAAGTTTTTGGAATTGTAATGTTGGGACAGGAATTTAGATGGGAAATGGGCAATGGGCACGGAAAGAGATATTGAGACACACACACACAGAGAGAGAGAGAGGAGGGAGAGAGAGAGAGAGAGAAGAAAAGGGAAAAAAGAGAGAAAAGAAAGAAAAAGTTAATTCTCACATGCCAATGAGAACAATGGCATTTTCAATCATGACAGGAAATCACAGGAATCATGACCAGCCCACACTCACTACTAGGTATATTAAACTACTGCAAGGCTATGTCACTGAACTGTTTCGATAAGGGTAGGTAGGTACTAGGTAGGTACTAGGTAGGTAAGCCAAATTAATAAAGAAAGAATACAGCAGCAGCCGCTTTTAATTAAATTTTGAGAGAGGCATGCTGCTGACTAACAAAATATCTACGAGTAAGCACAATAAACTGGTGTAGAGTAGAAGCGTTATACGTTAAAGCAGCATTATCTATCACGCCACCTAAGGACCTACCTAGTATCATAGTAGTATGCAATTCGATATCCCATTTCTAATTGCTTGCAAAACCATAACCATTAATATAAAGCGTTGACGAAATCGAGGATATCAGTGCTTTTGAGGTAACATATGAAGACTACCTAGTATTTTGAAGAGAAGCAGCATGGCTTAAACTCTAGAGCTACGAGTAACCCGACCTTACCTACTTACCTAGTATCTACCTCGTCTACGCAGTACTCTGTAACAAAAAGCAGGGGTTTTGACAACGCATGAGAGTTCAATCCTATTATGTACTAGGTAGGTATGCACGGTAAGGTTACTTGAACGTATACTTCTTAGATCTACTTTAAATCTTCCGCGCTTCTTCGCTTTTCTCGTTTCACCCAAGTTAAACCCCCGCTGGGAGTGGAATCCCGCTTGATACCAACCTCTCCACCACCAAAAAAATCAGACTGGTACCAACATACTAATAAGATTTAACATATACAAAGTATCATTATTTCCATTTGAAAGACAACCCTTTTTCTTTCCTTAATTTCTCCAACATTGAGATATCTTGGCCATTCATCAAAATACTTTACCTCGACGCCTATTGCTCAATACATCCCCAAGCCATAATGTCTTTCCTCCAGCGCCTCCCGTTCCTACTTCACACCCTCGTCGAGATACCCGCCTCCCTAAATTTCTTTCACAATCCCTCATCACAACTTTCCATCCCAGCACCACAAGCCCACGCCGTCATTCAACAATATGCCATTC
Source organism: Myriosclerotinia duriaeana (assembly GCA_002162615.1). Taxonomy (NCBI): domain Eukaryota; kingdom Fungi; phylum Ascomycota; class Leotiomycetes; order Helotiales; family Sclerotiniaceae; genus Myriosclerotinia; species Myriosclerotinia duriaeana. The sequence goes on from NGKI01000005.1 coordinate 1,709,515, forward strand.
TCCTCTTCGTTTCTTGTCTCATCTCAATCATCTTTGCTTGGCGACCTGTTGATCGGACAAGCCGCAATATAGCTGGTGCACTATCATTGTATCATATCGCTCCTGCGTTGAGAGCTTCAGGAAGAATTGTGGGCGGCGAAGGATTTAGGAAGGGGGTGAAGGGTTTGGGAGGCCCTTGGGTGCATTTGGTGGTGCATTTTATCTGCTGTGCTAGCTTTTTGAGGCTTTTCTTGTCGAGGAGAAAAAAGAGATGATGTTGAAGGTCTAATTTGACTTCTTATTCATTCGTTCGCTTCGGATCTCCCTTCGTGTTACACATTCTGCTGAAGCACGTCTGCTCCAGGCCGGGAAGAGGGTGGATGATGTCTCTTTTTCATTAATCTAAACCGAACTGAACATTTAGACCTTCTGAAAATCACACAATCCTACAAAAAGCCATTTGAAGAGAAAGTCTTTGCATTATTTGGTACTTTCAAATTTGGCTCAAAGCTCTTTTCGCTGATGGAAAGCTTCCCCACTCCGGTTTTCTCACCAATCAGAAGCCACGTATGATGTGACTTCAAGGTCGGTGTCTCGTATCCAATCACTCCTTCATTGGCCACCTCGTTGCAATAAGCTCCCGGACCACCCTCTCTTCCCTAAATCCAATCCTCAATATGACGTCCTCGAATCCGAAAGAAGCAACTAGACGGCCTCATAAAAAGTCCAGATACGGGTGTAAAAGCTGCAAGACAAGACGATTAAAGGTCTGGACCCCCATTCTTGACACATGATGACATGAGTTTGACATGTGTCACAGTGCGATGAATCCAAACCCACATGTGCGAATTGCACGAGAAGTAACATATCCTGTGAATATCTGTTTCTGTCCTACAACAATCCCGCCCCCTCCGCAACTCCTGCAAAAAGATTGCCGCTTCCCACTACTGCAACGGTCACGCGACGAAATGCTCATTTCTCGCGCCCCGTCCCCCAGAATCCCTTTTCCTTCTCTTTCCCGACCTCTATATCGTCGTCTGTGTCAGATGGCGACCAGCTTCTCGAATTCCGCCTTTTCCAACACTTCGTAAACATCACCGACGTTTCTCAAAAATTCTCAGTATGCAACGTATCGTTATGGGTTATTCAACTCGCCTGTCGAGATCGTTCAGTCATGGATGCTTTGTTGGGTGTTTCTGCTTTCCATCTTCGGAGTTCATTCTCATCATCTTCTTCCCCCTTTCCTACCAGCAGTATTCCGGAAAGCAAGTTAGAAAGGGAGGTGGTAAAAGCTAGTCATCACTATATGGGACGAGCTATTGCTGCGCATAGGAAACTAGTTATGGAGGAGGGTGTTACGGAGAAGACAGGTGATGCAGTGTTGGCGTCTTGCTTATTTATCATGTATCACGCTACGGGAAGTCAGAAATTTTTGGGCCATTCTCACCCCTCAATATCCTTAACCAACGACAACAGAGATAATGAGAAATGTAGGGTTCCACTCCATTGGTTTGTCCCAATCAAAAGCCTCAAAGATATGATAAATTTAGCAGGTACATATGTCCAAGACGAACGTATGAGAACATACGTTGAATGGGAGGAAGCCAGTTTCCGCGTTATACTACAAAATGAAACGTCTCCAGACCCAGAAAACGACCATCCTACAATTTTCAACTTTCTTTTCGATGATCTTTCACCCGATGCCCCGGATTACAAAACATACGCCCTTTGCACCAGATATCTAAATATCCTAGGGGGAGGCAAAATCGCGAAATTTATATTAAAATTCCCGGCATTGGTACCACCGAGATTTGTCGAATTGTTGGAGGAGAGAGATGTGAGGACGATGGGGATAGTGGGGTATTTTTTGATGCTGGTGAGGAGGGCGGATAAGGAGAAGAAGCTGTGGTGGATGACGGGCGCCGTGGAGAATGATTGGGTGGGAATGAAAGATACATTTGAGAGGAATGGGTTGTGGAGGAGAAGAATGGAGTGGGCTAGGAGGGAGATTGAGGGAGGTGAGTTTTTGGACTTTGGGGTCGGTGAGAGGCTGGCGATGGAGGTGAGGTTGGCATAATGAGAACATAACGTAGGCTTCTAGGTAGCCTCATAATTCTTCGGCGTAATCACCAGCAATGCTTATCTCATCCTCAGACCCACAGTGATTACATAATAGGCGTAAAATATAAAATCATTTAAATGGACCAATCAGAGGCATGTGGGGTAGGACGTACGATCGTGGAGATGAACGTTCCCCTCGCCTTGATTGGTTCGATTGAGAATTTAAAAAAAGACCGTGCGTTTTTAAGTTAAAATGGCTCAAAATGGTAATTTATTCTAAAATGGCTCAAAATGGTATAGAACGTTAAGTCTCTCGAGGTCTGAAATTTGAGATAAAGCAATGCCAACAACCAGTTTGTGCAATGTGCATCCTGGATCACATGACTTTCTGTGATCCGCGCCTTCTTCATATGGGAAAAGAATGCGCGAAGGTTATCTCATCCTCAGACCCACAGTGATTATATAATAAACGTAAAATATAAAATTATTAAAATGGACTAATTAGAGGTATATAAAGTAAATATATAATTACTATAAAGTTTAAAACTATTTGATTATAGTTTTAGTATAAATAATAACATTTTGCTTTTTTTTAACTTTTTTAAATATTATTTAAAATTCAATTAACCATTTATATATTTTAAATTAGATTTAATATATAAAATTAAATTTTCTAATCATTTTGATATATATTTTATTATTATAAAATTATTAGTTTAAAGGTATATATATTTTTGAAAGTTAAAAATTAGAGTTTTGAAAAAGTAACATTTTATTATTTTAAATACATTTGTAATTATAAATCAATAACTACAATATTTTTTGAAGAATCTATTTATATTATAAAAATAAGCTAAATTTTAGGATCTTTGAGATATAAATTTTATTATTAAAAATAATAGTAATAATTAATTTTAAAAAGGTTAAATAGTTAATATTTTAAAATACTAATATTTTAAAACAACCAATTTTTTCAAAATCAATTATTACTATTACTTTTAATAATAAAATTTATATTCTAAAGATTTTAAAATCTAATTTATTTTTATAATATAAATAGATTTTTCAAAAAAGGTATAATTGTTAATTTTAAAAAAATTGAATATTTAAAAAAGTTTAAAATTTAAAATTTTAGATATTTTTTTTCAAATTTAAAAAAAACCTTTTCCATTTTTCTTTTTTTCCTTTCTTTCTCTTTTTTTCTTTTTCAACTCCTATTACTTTTTAAATAGTTTTAATATAATTAATTTTTATATACCCCTATATTATAAAATAGCTTTTTAAACTTCTAAAATACTTAATTTTACTCTTCAAAATACTAACAATATCAATAATATTACTTTACCACTACTACTACTATTATTATTAATATACCCTCAATGTTATTAATATAATCTATAAATCTATACAATATTTAAATTAAATAAGCAATTCGATTATATTTAATTTTAAAGTTAGTATATAAATATTGAAATAGTTAGAATTATTAAAATAAACATTTAATACTAAAAAAATTAAAATATATAATACTATTTTAAATCAACTACACAATTTAAAAATTTAAATTAAATTCAATAAATACTATAAAACAAACACATTCGAATAATATAATTATTTTTATAATAATTTATTAATATTAAAAAAAACTATACCTTTAAAAAGCTACTATTAAAGTATTTTAAGTTTACACCAAAAACGCAACTAAACTTTTTTAAACTTTTATAAAAATAAACATTCCCTTTGCTCTAATTAAATAATTTTATACCTGTATATATAAATACACCAATTATACCTAAAGTAAACAAATTATACCTAAATTACTGTAATAGAATATTAAATTTGTTTAAAACATTAAGGGTGCGTTCGGATCGATTTTTTTTTTTATTAAAGCTAATGTCTAATATGAAAATATTGGGTCTAATATGCCAAATATGATATTGGCTTTAATATTACGTTCAATTCGATTCAGAAATAGTAGATCAAATAATATTATTAAAATATTTGATTAAATATCCACATTTGCAATAATTATAATAATAATCCGAATGTAATAGTAAACAAAATATCAATTGAAAATATTAGGTTTAATATTTTCAAAATCAAAATATTGTATTTAATATTATATTCGGCAAACAATAATTGAGTTTTGATATATTTAATGCATATATAATACTTAACAAATTAGATAATAATAAAAAGTGCAATAGATTAAATAACAAAAAAGTAGATCTCGGGATAATAAAAATCCTAGGAATTTGTTGTTATATGTACAAAGAAATACTTTATAATATTTTATACAATACCTACTTATTTATTTATTTACTTATTTATTTATTTATCAAATAAACATCTTCTATTATAAATTCTTTTTTTTTATTAAATTTATCAGTTTTCAATTTTGATGAATCAAATTTTGATCTATTTAACAATGTTTACCAAACCTAAAATTTATACAATTTGCTATTTCCAATTTTTATTGTTATAGATTATCTTATTAATCTTTTTCTTCATTTCAACTTTCAATTTATTAGTATTACAATAGCTAATAGTTGTTAGCCTTTCTAGTACTCTCAATTTATTAGTACTATAGTAGCTAATAGCTGTTAGCCTTTTCAATACTTTTAATCTATTAGTACTGTAGTAAGTGATAGTTGTTAACCTTTTCAATACTTTTAACCTTCTTAGTATTCTCAGTTCTTTTAATACCTTTCACTTTCAGATTCTCAATCTTTTGTACAACAATACTTTCCATCTACAAATTCCTAATCTTTTATACAACAATTATACTCAACTTTCATTACTTTTTTATAAAATACAATTTAATATTCTATAGCCTACCCTTATCTAACTTGTCCAACTCGTCCGGTTTTTACAATATTAGTACCAACACCAGCATTAGCATTAATATTAATACTAGTACTAATACTAGTATTAACCCCAACCCCAACCCTAACTTTTAATTAAATTTAACCTTTTAATTTCAATAAAATTATTAAAGCTCCACGATTCGAAAACATTATATACAATTAAACTAATAAATTAAATCTTATTAATCTTCCTATTTAATATCCAAATCTAATTTTCAAAAAAGTAAAAAATCCTAAAACAAATATAAAAGGCTAAACAAACAAATATAAATAAAATAAACCTCTATTTACAGCTTATACTTATACAATAAAATAGTAAATTTACAAAAAAAAACGAATTAAATCATAATTGAAAAACAAAGTATAAACTATTATTATTACTATTATTCAATTATATTATTTTTTAGGTATTCGAATTTCTATTAAAAATTGTAAAAATAAATGAACTATTTAAAAGCAAATATACTAAATATACATTAATATTAGGGATACATCCAGTATAGATTGGTTAAAAGATGTATAATGTTTTTAAGCTTTAAAAAAAGTATAGAAAAATCTTATTAACAAATACAAAACTTAAGTATTATAGAAAAATAAACAAATTAAATACATTAAAAAAATATATTTTACTTTTAAAAGTTGTTATACTACTAAAAAACAAACAAACAGTATTCAAATTGTTTTTGTAATTATCAATACTAATTTTATTACTAATAATGCTAATAATAATAATAATTATATATTTAAACTAGCAAATATTCAGGATCGATTAAAAAAACTTGCTAATACCTCTATTTTGGAAAACAAAGAAAATATTGATATTAGTAAAAATATAGTATCCATTGATTAATTTATTTCTAATACTGTATAAAAACTATAACCTATATAAAGCCTATACAATTGTACTAAAAAACCTATATTAAAACAATTAATAACTATTAAACCATTTATATTTAATACATTTAGTTCTGCTACCCCGAAATCTTTTTTTATTATTTAAACTTTTAAAAATAAAAAACAAAAGTTAACATAAATAGAATTGATTATTTATCGTTTATAATACAAATATAATAAAAACAAAGGATTTATTACTAATACATTTATTAATGCTTTTACAAAAAGCAATAAAAAAGTTTAAATATTCTATATTACTCAACTTCAACTTGTTAAATTTGAATATACTTGTACTTAATCTATACTTCTTCAAGCTATTAAATAAATATTCAAAAACTATCCAACATTAAAAACTGTTTTAAGTAGATTACAATAAAAAGTTTTATTGAATATTTTGAATCAAAACAATAAAGATCTTCAAGATATTATTTACATTCAAAAATATTTAAATACAAATAATAAAATTCAAAATGAATTGATAAAAAAGTTTATAATTATAAAAAAATATAATTTAATTACTATAAAAAATAAAAAAACTAGTAAATATATATTTAATTATAAACCAAAAAAGATATAAACTTTTAACATTGTAATTAGCATTATAATTAACATTTGTTATTCGGAATAATACTTATAATAAGGCTACATAGTATTAATTGCATTTTCAATATTTATTATAATAAACATTGCGATTTTTTACTTTATATAATATCAATATCAGTTTTATAATAATATACAATAATATACATTTTTATATTTGTAATTATTATTTTATTATTATTATTACAAGTTCCTTTTTGAATTATATAATACTATATATTTTGTTAACTTTTGTATATATTATACCTACATTATATTTATTATATTATCTTGGAATTTGCTTATAGCCTTTTTGTTTGAAGTATAATCTATTATTAATGTATTTGATATTTTTAACGCATTATCTGAATTTTTAATTATACCTTTATCTTTTTTTACTTGTATTTTTTTCTTTTTAAATAAATTATTTATTTCCCATTTGTAAATAAAATTATAAAAAACAATATAAACAAATATAACATTTTTTTATACCTTAAAAGAAAATCAAAATGGATTATCAAATATTCTAAATCGATGTTTTAAAACATTAAAAATGTATTCAATAATATTATAAGTACTAGAATATTGAAAGTTGAACAATTCCTCTTTGTTTTTGAATTACAATACAAATATATTCTATTTTCGAAAATAATAATAAACTTTGCAATAAAATACTAAAAATAACTAACGATTTGTATATTCTATATTTACAAAATAGAATTTATTTAGTAATATTAAAAAAGTTTTTTTATTTATAATATTTTCTAATACTTATATATCATAAATGCTATTTTCCTAACTAAAATAAATATATAAAAATTAAAAATTGAATATATATATACTAAATACATTTTAAATAAAAATGCTTTTACAATTTCAAAATAGTACAATATCTTTTGTCTTTTAATAAAAATATATATATATATTGTTGATTGTTTTAAAACAATTTGCAAAGAATGAAAAGTACTTTTTATTATTAATGATTTTATTGTGGCTAAAAAAATATTTAGGATTTTCAGGGAGTTTAATTTTATGAATATATAGTATAAATATAATTTAAAATGTTTAATAAAAATAATTATAAATAGTTGATTTAGATTGATTAAAGAACTTTTATATATTACTCATATTAACTTTTTTGTTAACAATATATAAAAATATTGCAAATTTCTTTTTAAGTATAACTCCTTAAAAAAGTCTTAATTTAGTATATTTAATATAAAAATCATAAAGTTTAAAAAACATTGGACAAAATATTCGAAAGTTATTGAAAATGTGTTAATTATAATTTTAGTTTAATATCTTTTTGATACATAATCCATTATAAATTTTAAATCTTTTTTTTTTAGTATAACTATATATAAATTCTTTAATACAAAACTTTTCAATATAATATTTTTAGAAAAACATAGCAGTTATTTTTGATTATAATTAGTAAAGCTTTGTTTAATATAGATTATATTTATATTAAATATATTTTTTTTAAAATTATAAAGTAGCAAAAAGGATAAAAGAAAGTATTATAAAATATACAATAATAGTAAAGTAGTAACAGTAAAGTAGTAATAGAAGTTATAAGCAATAGAAATTGTAATACTAAAATGATTATACTATTTAATACAACTTTCGATATTATTAAAATGTAAGGGTATATTAAAGTAGTAAAAGGATTATATTAAAAATTAAACAGAAATGTTAAAAAGATATAATTTTTTGCCAAATATATTTGTCAAAAACTAGTCAAAGTTGCTATTGATTATTGTATAGGAAAATTGCAAAATATTAGGTTTAATATTTTATTACACTTAATATTTTATTACATTTAATATTATATTCAGTAAATACAATATTAAAGCTAATATATTAAATTTAATATTTCTACTTTCTAATATTTTATTACACTCAATATTGTATTCAATAAACATTATATTAAAGCTAATATATTAAGCTTAATATCTCTACTTTCTAATATTTTATTATACTCAATATCACATTCGGTAAATATTACATTTGTCAAATATATTGGGTGTAATATAAAAAAAAAATCGATCCGAACGCACCCTAAATCTCTTAAGGGTCTAAAATTTGAGATAACGCGAAAGTATGTTTGCTTTGGATGGGGATAACGAGACATTTCAAAGCAAAATTACAAATATAAAGTATTCAAAAGAAATCCATAGGTATGTTCATACTCAATTGACAACAATTCAACACACTTTTAATATTCAGTTCAACTTAATGATATCTCTTACCTTTTTCGCTGGCAGACATTGACTGCTTTCTACTTTCCCAAAGCTACTGCCAAAGAATGTCATTCAGACCATTCATCAACGTATCATTCGCACAAAACCTCTTTTGCCGGCAAAATTTGGAAAGCGCAGTGGGAGCATTATATACAAGATGCGTGTTGTGTATTTGAACAGGTGGGCGTGCATATCGGCCTTGATTGGGTGGCAAACGAATGGTAACACTTACACAAGATGAGGCTTTGAGGACTTCGGCCTTCTTCTCACCTCATGAAGACAATTCATAATGGACAACTGATCAATTCGGCCCAGGAACACTTCTGACCTTTCTCTTTCCAATACATATCAATCTGCCATTATCAATCACGCGTTCTTCACAATATGGACGGCCTCAGCGCTGCTGCCAGCGTTATCGCTGTCATACAGATGGCACAGGCTGTTGGCGGGGCTTTAATCGAATATTACGAAGCATTGAAACATGCCCGCGAAGATATTCAACGCCTTTATGATTCGATCAAGAATCTGGAGCATACTCTGCAAGCTATTGACAATTTGCCACGTACTCTTTCGACCAACATGCGAATCCTACTTGAGGACAAAACGGGAGCCTTGTCACTGTGTAGGGCAGAGCTTAGTAGTATCAAGAAAGAACTTGACACCTTTTCGGCGCCGCAAAAACATATCGAGAAGCTAAAATCTTTGATATGGCCATTTAAGAGGAAAGATGTGGACAAGCATGTGAATTTTATCGATAAGCATAAAGATGATTTAATACTCGCCTTTGGAGTTGAAAACTTGTAGGTTTTCTTGTTTGTACGAGCCAAAGGCTAATTCATTCAAACAAATTCAAATGTCTCAGTCATCTCTAAAGTTATGAAACTTTTCGAGGGTCGGTAGCAGGCTTAGTTTCTGTCTTAGTTATGAATATATAACTTCTTAAAAGGGCTACGGTCCTTGGGTTATCATCGCCTCGTTGCCTCCTACGGCTCAATTATAGCGTTTCTCTTCCTCACATCTTATCTTTGTGTGTGTGTTTCGAGTATGGGACTAACTCCCTTGTGTACATCAGACATGTTTCCTTCCGCAACCATGACATCTTGGAGGATATTCAAGGCGAAATCATAGCTGCCCAGCGGAATGCAGAACGACGCCAGATAATCGAATGGCTTGCTAAGTCACTCCCAGATCCCTCTACAGAACACAACGTTGCTCGCGAAAAATTCCAAGCAGGTACAGGATCGTGGCTAATTGATGGAGATCCTCTCAAAACTTGGTCAGAAACCACGAACTCTTTTTTGTGGCTAAACGGGGGTGGTAGGTGTTTCCCTGAATCTTTCGCAAGTTCGGGCTAATAACAAACTCAGCTGGGGCGGGAAAGTCAATCTTATGGTGCATTCGACTCATCTTACTCTGTGCTGTCTAACATTTTTATAGTTCCACTGTGATCGATCATATCCAGCAGCTCTGCAAAAAAGAACCAAATGCTGTTGTTTCATATTGGTATATTACATACAATGATCTAGCTACGCAAAATGTCTCGAATATGATTCGTTCCTGGATAAGGGATATCTGCAGCAACCGTCGAGACACGCCACAAGGTTTGAAGGATGTATATTTCCTTTGCAATCATGGACAGCAGCAACCGACCACTAATCAGATCATGGAAATTCTAAAGTGTGTTATGATCGGATTTCGAGATGTATATTTGGTTGTGGATGCTCTAGATGAGTTCCCCAAAACGGAACGGCAATCATTGTTGGAAAGAATTGCAGATATTCGTCGGTGGAAAATAGAATCCACACACATCTTCGTTACAAGTAGAGCGGAAGATGATATCAGATTTCATATGGCCAGCATACGCGGTCGGTGTAACTTGGACAGCTTTCAAAACATCAATGTTAGAGATCCAAACATTACCGAGGACATCAAGAAATTTCTGAAAAGCGCCATCCGTGGCTTCAAATCAAGGATCTGGAATCGAAATCTGAAGAAAGACGTTGTGAACTCAATAGCGCAGCAAGCAGACGGCATGTTCAGATTAGCAGCTCTTCAACTAGATTCTTTGAAGCTGCATAAGTCCGAATCAAAGATACGAAAGGCGTTGACTCAACTTCCACACTCCCTCGACAAATTTTATGAGCGCGCGTTGAAAGATATACTCGACTCTGAGCAGAACTACGTTAAAATTGCATTCCAATGGATTTCTTATACCAAGCGACCAATCACTTTGCTAGAGCTCTCGGAAGCAGTAGTGGTACAGACTGATTATCCTTCTGATTTGGAAGAAAACGAGAGAGTAGATCTTCTTGATATAATCCCTTCTGCATTTATTACGATATATGATGCCGATGCCAATGGTAAAGACGCCAACACCGATTTCGACAGTGGATCTTCAACAAAGAAAATATCGGAGTATATCAGAACGTCTCATGGCGACACCACCAATTCAAGTAAAGCCGATTTTGAGCTTAATTCTGATGGCGAAAACTTTGGTCCACAATCCCACAAATCTTCTGACGATGAGGACGAGGACGAGGACGATGACGATGACGACTCGTGGACGAGCGCATGTCCCCCAAACCTACTTGAGCGACTGTACATCCGATTTGCACATTTTTCCGTCAAGGAATATTTACAGTCTGACCGCACGTCTAATGGACCTGTTAAACAATATCATCTTGAGGAAGTGGATGGTCTCGCATCAATTGCAGAAGGATGTATAGCATATCTACTTCGCATAGGCTCAAATCTGAATTCCCCATTCACGGAGATACAACCTTCCGATTTAGGCGTCCGATTCCCATTATTCTATTATGCCGGTCTTTGCTGGACCTATTATGTACAACTTCTCGAAAATCAAGGTTGTGGAACTCACGATCGAGTGGATCATGTACGCGCGTTGGCACTTTTGTTGCTGAATGATCAAAATCCGGCATGGAATATATCACAGAGTGTATGCTCCGACAATGGTAGAAGAGCAACAAAAAAAGCAGAGCAGTTGGCAAATATAGATGCACTTCCATATACATATCAAGATAGTCGCATTCCACAGTCTCTGTCATGGGCATGTTTTCATGGTTTGACCAGCTTGGTCCCGGATCTATTGAAAAAAATAGATGTTGATAGACCAAAGGCGCTAAACGACTCCGAGCTAGGAAGCCCACTTCAAGCCGCAGCTATAGCTCAAGGTTCCTCGGCACAAATTCTGACATTACTACTAGCAGCACGCATGAATCCGAACTCCATAGGTGGAAGGTACGGTTACCCACTAATCACCGCTGTTGTGCATGACCGTTTGGAAACCTGCAAACTATTAGTGAAAGCCGGCGCAAGACTTGATGCTGCTGGGGGTCTCAGCAACGAAACTGCATTGACCACTGCCTGCTTCCATGGTCACCTGAATATGTGTAAATATCTATTGGAAGAGGGTGCGGACATTGAAGCCCGTGGGAAATCGGGAACCCCATTGATGACGGCCTCAAAGTTCGGGAGATTGGCAATCAGTCAGATGCTATTGGCTGCGGGTGCAGAAGTAGACGGGGAACATAACGGAGAGACGCCATTACAGCGTGCATCTGAGGAGCATCATTTCGAAGTTTGTAGACTACTTTTGGATTACGGTGCTGATGTAAATTATGCACCATGTAAAACGAGGTACAGTAAGATTTGGTCTCCATTATCTAGGGCATGTTTCAATATTAATAATTTGGATGGAGAGGACTTAACAATTCGCCTGTTACTGGAAGCTGGTGCGGATATACAAGCTAAATGCGGACCTCGCTGGATCGGTGGACCCATGGCTACGCCGATAGTTGCCTGTTTGGAAGGGTTCGTCAAACATTCTCGGAGGTCCTGGCGGCTGCCAGAAACCTTTGGGGTAGTGTTTCGGAAGAGATTGAATATACTACTAGATGCAGGTGCGGGACGAGGGCCAGGGGGGGTCGAATTGCTATTAATACTGAGAGAACGTACAGCTACACTCGAGAAGGGGCTACTAGAAATGACTAGACCATTGATGGGTAAAGATGAAAAGTATCGCCATTCAAAATACAAAATTGAATTTGATGAGATAATAATTGACATCTGCCACTGGGCTTACGACCGAGTACTGGAGCAACAGAAGGAACCAAAGGAATTGATGCAGAAAGTGCTTTTAGGAGGTGCTAGAAAGGAACTTTCCGGGATATATAACAATGAAGTTGCCAACATGGAGTTGAGCGAGGAAGTTGCGAATATTTAGCTGCGGCGCGGTTGATGTCATGGTCTTTTCTTCTTCTTCTTCTTCTTCTTCTTTTTGGAAATTAAAATCATCCGAGGAATTGAAATTGTTTGATAAATTGAAGTCATTTGAGCGATTGGAAGCTTTTTGATATTGAATTTCTGGATTTGATCATCAAGTTCGAACCAATGAACACCTTATCACAATCATGGAACGTGAGTTCATACTATTGAATCTCCGCTAAACAAGGCAGTATTCGAACCACAAGAGGGTATATGGTCAACACAAAGAAAATCGCAGCACAGTATCAGCGTCCAGAAACTTGGGACACAGTAACACCAGCGGTTGGCAACAGAGAGGTTTTAGAAGTCAGAGGAGACTAGGATTGGTATATGAGTTCAAAACATAGAAGTTGCGATTAGTTGATAATTATGCTTTTGTTCTTGTTAGAGACTATTAACTAACATGCAATGCAGATTCAGTTTTAATAACTTCTATAGAAGATGCTGCAGCTGACTGAGCTAAGAGGGTTTTGAGAGCTAGGTGGAGGGTTTGTGGGGGGAATTTGAGTGTGAGGGATGATGTTTAGGAGTGGATGGAATTGTTTTGAGTTAGATGCGATGTTTTTTGATGGAAGATTGGGAAGTGTATGATGGATGGATGGATGGATGGATGGATGGATGGTATAAGCTGTATTGCTATTGTCTCGGCCCAACATATGGCTACTTGCAATACGTAGTTTTCTGGAGAAAATGAAAAGAAAGAAGGAAGGAAGGAAAGAAAGAAAGAAAGAAAGAAAGAAAGTAAGTAAGTAAGTAAGTAAATAAATAAGTAATTCCATCAAGACAGCCGGTTTCGGAAAACATCAAGCAATTGAAGGCATCACGATTTTAACTTTATATTTCATGGGATGATTGGGATCTGGTCTGGGGTGAAGATACTCCAACTTACGGTGAAAGAAAGACAGGGCTCTCCTCGTTACTTGAGAGGATTGCGGCATTGAGAATATTTCCAAGGGCTTGTGACTTTTATATCTTTATATCTTTTGGATGGATTTGGAATTTTGGAGGTTGAACTGGAAGGAGAGGGGGAAGGATTTGATGGAAATCATATGATGGGAATGGAGCGAAATTGAAATCGCTTACGAAGTATGGTTGTGTATAATAATATGCGTGTATGTAGGTGAGCTGTTGTATTATTGTAGCTTTTGTGTTTTTGATTAATGTGTTGATACGCTCCTGGGCATTGAAAAACTTTGTTATTTGTTATCTTTATTATCTTTGGGAAAATTGTTGGTTGGGTTCGATGGGAAGGCGAGGAGGATATGTGATTGATTGTAATGGATTCGGACATTGCTTATGTGATATAAACTATATGTTACTCCGTATCCAAAGCTCGAATCCTCAAAAGCTGGTCCATTTTGATTGCCGCCTTGGGGGGCTGTATTGAAGAGAGTATAGGATAAGTCTCAGGTAGGTACCTAGGGTTAAACTGTTCTTTCGTCGTCTCTTATTTGAGGTAATTTGGTGTGGTTGGAATGTCCTGTGTGATTGATGATGGTGGGGAAACACCAGCGATCAAGATTCCATGGATAGTAAAATTTTCATCCAAGCATTCAATGATATTGTACCGGTGTTGGAAAATCATCCATGCTACTATTTCAATCAATCAGATAATTCGAGATTTCCCACACCTTTTCCATCCATTCTCCATTCTCCATTCTCCACGCTCTAATCAAAAGAAAAAAAACTCACAAAAAAATCGTTCAAGAGTAACTTGGAATCTTATACTAAAGCTCTTGATCTAATTTGGGCTGGGCATATTTGCCGATAGGATAGGTTAATATATATCACAATAACCACACCGAGCTCATCCACTAATAGAAGAGAAACTTCTACGATAAAGCCTGCTTGGCGCAGTGGTAACGCGTAGCACTTGTAGGGTTGCACCTATGGAAATGCTAAGATCATTGGTTCGATTCCAGTAGTAGGCAGATGATTGAGTGGAGGGGAGGGAAGATGTTTTTGTTTTTGTGAGGGGGGTGGATGTGGTGGTGTGAGGTGAGGGGGAGGAGAGGAGAGGAGGGTTAGGTGATTGATGAAATGAATCTTTTTGATAGCCGGAGGACGGGGACTCGGGAGAGATGTTCGTTCCTGTGGGATGGATCTGACAGTGACAGGGACTGATTGTGGTCCATAGGCTTTAATGTTCAATGTGGAGAAGATGAAGAATTGTGGATGGATGTGTGTGGGACAGGAAACGAGTTACACAGTTGTTTTTGGGATGTTGGGAAAGCTTCAGAACACATGAGAATAGATGCACGTCCTAAAATCCTTATTGAAAATATTCCATCTCCATGATTCCATCTGATCTGAAATAATCGGGTCGCAAATAATGGCATCGTCGAATTAAATGCTGATATCTTATTAATCCTACTTTTAGTTATGAAGGATACCGGTACTTGATTCGATTATATTATCGATTAGAAACAATTGAGACGGATTATTATTGAGATGTGGATTGAGATGTGAAGGGGAAGGGGAAGGTGGGGGTAGCTCGGTAGGTGGGGTGGGATAGGGTTAAAAATGTACTCGAGTAGATGTTCCTATTACTCGGTATTTATCTTCACCTACGGAGGGAGTATGGAGTTACTGTTACATGGAGTACGAAATCGCTTTTTGCTTGTGAGGTGCAGGTGTGAATAGGTAGATGGTAGATTAATGGGAGAAGGGGGGTTGGGGGGGGATATCATATATGAGGGAACGGAATAGTTAGTGATTCGATGTAGCTTTAGGCCGCGTTCGGTTCACTTTTTTTTTAAATGTAGGCCTACATTTGTTGCCTAAATAGGTCGAACCGAACGCTAATGTTAACAACAAAATAAATTACGGAGAGTATTTAGTACTAATGTGGCAATATTGTTAAAAAAATTGAAAAAAAGTGGTTTACCGAACGCAATAGTATATCTAAATAGAGTCTATAAATGTTAACAACATCAACATAACGCACAAACAAAATTTGTATAACAACCTTGCCAAATTTCAAATAGAACTTTGACTAGCTAGTTATCAATATAATATTGAATTTGTTGAATTTGCCAACATATTTATAAAAATGGTTGCCGTAATCTACATTTTCAGGCCTACAAAATTTTTATAAGCCTACAAAAAAAAAGTCGATCCGAACGCACTCTAAATTACAAAGAATATTTAATACTAATATAATAATATTGTTAACAAAATTGAAAAAAAGTAATTTACTGAATATAATAGTATATTTAAATAATGTAAGCGCTGTTAGGCGCCACCAAGCGTCAGATGACATCAACAGACGCTAAAGCCCTTTTAAATAGCTTTTAATGTAGATCATAATTAACAGATTTACAACTATACTCAATAAAATGCCACAATTAATAGCAAATCCTAAATTCAAACTATATTTAATTCTTTTTTTTTTAAAAGTTAAATGCAATTAAAAACAATTCGATAAAACAATTAACTTTCAAAAACAAATCAAAAAAACCTTTATCAACAAAATATATTAGGATATAACAAATTAATAAATTAAAAAACCATCAACATTGTAAAGCATTTACAAGTATTTATATATACAAAATACAATTTTATTAAACATATCTCAATTAAGCTGTAATAAGCAATCAATAATATTTACAATATTTACACCTATCTATTTCCCTTTTCAATATCGAACAATAGCAAATAATATACAAGATTAAAAAGTTTAACAGAAAAAGCTTTTCTAAAAGATTAAACATTAAATAAATTAGTATTATAGTGGATTGTAAATAGTTTTAAATAAGATTTTAATACTTATATTAAAAAGATAGTAATAGAGGAAGTAATTATAAATAAAAAAACTAATAAAAATAAAAAAACAATTACAAATGGAAGGACTAATAAGATTATTATAATAACCAAAGCAAATCCAAATAACCAAAACTCCAAAACAATCGATTTGCTTTAGAATCCGTTTTTAAATTTGTTTTGGGTAACAATTTTGATTATTATTATTATTCTACAACAAAATTTTTTACCAAAAATAATGTTAATGCAAATGTTTAACTTTTTATTAATCGGCAATATATTAAACCATAAATTGCACAAATAAAACACAAAAAGTAAAAGCAAAATCTTCTAAATGCTTCTAAAAGCTACAAAAATAGCAACCCTATTTCCAAGCTTCAACTATAAAATCAACAATATAAACAACACAATACTTACAACAACAATAAAACCTAATAATACCCCAGCAAAGTTATTAGATTATATAAAAAGAAAAGTATATAATCAATTATTCAATTAATAGTATAATATAAACTAAAATATATTTAAATATAATAAAAAGCAAAATTTCAATAAAGTACAAATAAAATAGTTATTAGTAACTATTGTTTAACAAATTAGAATATAGTTATCGCTAATAAAATTACTAAATCTAAATTATTAGTTGAATAATTAAGTATATTAATAAAGTTTATGGATAAAGGATATAGATCTTTTTAACTTTAATCAAAAAGATTTACAAAATATTAAAATAATAACTATAAAAAAAACTATAATATACACAAACGTTTACACATTTACATTTTAACTAAAACACTTAATATTAATTAATAACGAAATTGCGGTTATCAAAGTAT
The DNA here is from genome assembly GCA_002162615.1 of Myriosclerotinia duriaeana. NCBI lineage: Eukaryota > Fungi > Ascomycota > Leotiomycetes > Helotiales > Sclerotiniaceae > Myriosclerotinia > Myriosclerotinia duriaeana. Next base: position 1,727,020 of record NGKI01000005.1, read on the forward strand.
TCTCAAACTACTTATACAATATAACTTATATATAATATACAACAAAACTCACAAACATTAAAAGAATATTTATAGTAACAACAACAATCTCAACATTATATAATATTTTAAAAAAACATTTTAAAATATACCCAAAAGTTGTTATACAGAATTTATTAAAAGATAAATATTATATTAAAGATTTTTAAGAAAAACAAATTATACAAAGTTTTTTAAATACTATACTTCGGAATACAAAAGTAATAAATATAATAATAGAATATAACTAGTTGATAGTGATTTAGAATAGCTTATTATTAAACTTTTAATTATATATCAAATATTTATAAACTAATATATATTTAATAAACTTTTTTAAATAGATTAACAATTTCGAATTAATATTCCAAGTAATAACTAATTGTTTATTAATTTGAAATAAAAAGCAATAAAAAAATCATTATACTTTTAATAAAAGGTATATGTAAAGCAAATATTATAAATCAAGTAATCAAAACTAATACCCTTATATATAACAGTTGTACAATCAATTGCCCGTATCTGCATATAACAGAATTTCAATGCTAACCCAATCCTAAGTATAGCTACAAATAGAATAATAAAACCAAGCCTTTTTAGCACTGCTACAATATAATAAACCTACAAAGTATAACAAATATAACTATAATTAATATAACTATAATTAAAAATATAAACAGTAATTGTTTAATAATAAGTAATTAATATATAAAGTATTAAAAGTATAAATATTATTCTAAATGTTAATTGATGAGAAAGGATATAATAATATTGATATTTATAATAGCAATTAAGCAAATTTTGATTTAAATCAAAATAGCAGTATATACAAAGGATATAATTATTAAAATAATAAGAAATATAACAAACAAAATATAAACAATAACTTTGTATTATTAACATCTATCAATTTCTTTAATTTCAAAGGATACCCCAAAAACTATAATAACAAACTTTTTAACTTTTTTATTATAATTATTGCATTTCAACAAGCCTAATTATTATATTGTAAAAAATACAAAAAAGAATTCAATTTATATAATAAACTATTTAAATATTTATATAAGAAATATAATAATATAAAAATAATATTAGTTTGCAATATAACTAAAAGCAATAATATAGTAGATAAAAAAATGATTTTTATTAATTCAAAAGTAGATACAGGCAAATATATTAAAACAAAATATAGTTTTTGCAAATAATATTTTACTACAATACAAATACATTTTAATATAATTAATAATATATTATTTAATATATATATGGATATAAATTCGTAAATAATAATAATTAAAAAAAATTAATTATTAAATACAATCAATAACATTTTGGTTTATACTTATACCAAATCTATTAGAATTGAAGATATCAAAAATAATAAAATATAATCAATAGAATACACTATTATAACTTTTATATTCCTAGGAATTAAATCGAGTAAAGTAATAGTAGTTTGTTTTTATAAAGAAATTTATTTAATTAAAACATTAACAACAAAGATAATCATTAATAATAATGTTTTTATATTAAAAGGAATCGATATTTTAGTATTAAAAAAATAAATAATAATAATATTATACAATATAATAGTTTTAATTATTATTGTTATATAAGATTTAAATTAAAAGTGTTTTACAATAAAATCTTTGGAATTAATGATTGTAATACTAAGCCAATCAATTTTCATTATAATCTATTATATAGCAAAAAATAAAAACAAAGATTTATTATTCGAATTAAAAGAAATATTATTATTGTTATATATGTATAAATATAATATTTATTTTTTAGTTGTATTAATCTAAAATAATTTTATTAAAAAAGTTTGTTTATTAGCAAATTCGATAATAAAAATGTTAATGAATTTTAATTTCGATGAAATATACGAGGTAATTAATAATATAATAGAGATAATTGATTTAATAGTTAAAAGTTTATTATATTTAATAATAGTAATGTTAGGGGATATTTTGGGTATAAACGAAATAATTTATTTGATAGAAGTAATAATATATAAGGACGAGTATATTACAACAAAATTTGTTATACTATTAAAAAGTTTTTTATAAATATTATAAAACAATATAAGGTTTGTTAAACTTTTTAAAAAGTATTAATTAATAATAAAATTGTATTTAGATTAGAAAACAAAATATAAAAGAAAAGCTAAGAAATATCTGTTGAGTAATAAAAATCAAAAAATATTAAAAAAAAGCTTTGAAATATTAATAGATTAAGGTAAATGAGAAAGAATTTGTTTTCTAATATTTTTTGTTTTTTTAGTATTCATTATTAAAAAAATTTTATTAGAAAAGAAAGAAAAGGTCTATATTATTATAGATATATAGGATTTTAATAGTAAAGTAATAGTTGATGTGTATTTAATATTATTTTAAAAGGATATTTTATATACGATTTATGTCAGGGAGCAGGGCTAGCATGTGATGCTAAGCCTTCTAAGTACTAACTAGATTAGGTATATAAAGAGTAGATCTTTAGGATTTACTTTTCTTTTTTTATTGAATACAATATATTACGAATTGAGCTTTTAGTTTATAATACACTTTAATAGAGTATTCGATCAAAAATTGTATTAAGTTTATTTAATTCGAATTTAAACAAAATCTTAATTATATTGGATAGAGAAAACAATTACTTTTATATTGAAGAGAATAATTACTTTTATATTATTAATCTATTACTATTACAGTTGAATTTAAGTTATATTAAAAACCTATGGAAAACCAATCAAAAAGAATATGGTATAAAAACTTCTAAAAAGTTTAATTAATAAATAAGGAAAAAAAGAGGGTTATTAGTTATCAAAATTTTTAATGAAATAAAAACTATTTATAAAACCTTGATTAATTGTATTACCAAAAAAATCAAAAAAAGAAATAATTTTAGAAGGGAGTAAACAAAACAAATTTTCAAATAAAAAAAAACAATTTAGCAAAGTATCAATAAAACAATTACAAACTTTAAATTAACAAAAAAAGAATTAAAAAAGTTTATCCTTAAATTAAAAAAAGTTAAAAAAACTTTTGAATAAAGGAAAAGGCAAAGTTAAAATACTAGAGTATATATCTTTTGATCTTATTGATTTGCTACTAAATTTAATATAAAGTTTTTTTGTAGATATATTAAGGTCAAATAAAAACTTAATTTAATAAAACTCATTAAAAGTATAATTACTAAAAAACGATAACGGTTATAAAAAATTATTAAATTTTAATATATTAAAAGACTTATAGATAATTATTGTCTAGCAAAAACAAAAGATTGAAATATTAAAGAAAAAAAACCAAGAAAAAAAAAAGAAAATTTTAATTATAGAAAAGAGATTAATAAAATTAATTATAACCTGTAATTAGTCATTAAAACTTGTAATAATAATAAATAAAATTTAAACAAAAACTATTCTAATAGAAATTAGATTATTAAAACAACTTTTTATAAGGATTAGAGGATTAATAACAAATTTAAACAATATTAATAATAGAATTTTTAACTTCTACTCCATTAAAAATAAACCAAAAACAAAACCGTCAAATATCTTAGAAAATAAAAAAACAAATGTTTGTTTATAAATTATAGAAATAGAAAACTATATAATATTAAAAGGAATCCAAGATTTTGAAGAATAGGTAGTATTGGTAAAAAACTATATATTTAATTTGATTAAATAAAGAATCCAATTAACTAAATTATATAATAATATTATAATTACAAAAAAGTTTTAGAATTAGTTTTTATTAAAAGATTAATTGTTCGAATAGTATAGTTTAATAGATATAGAATTAAAAGCAAATTTAAAAATGCTGAATGTTAAAATAAAGAATAAACAATTTGTTTAAGATTTCAATAACTATTTCGAATTAATTTTGTAAAACGTTTTGTAATACTACAAAGACTAATTGGTAATCGTTTATTACTAGTTTAAGTTAATTTAATTTATTTTTGTTTAGATATATATGGATTATAATAACAATTTGTTTAATATATTCAAAGGTTTAAAAATAACTACTCAAAATATAAAAAACTTTTTATATATTTAAACGAAACTGTTCTTTATAAAACAAGTTTGCTTTGATTTTAAAAACCCTATAGCATTTTCAGATAACAATAATACAAACTTCTCGATTTCAAAAAATAACAACTATAATAAAAAAAAAAAAAAATCATTGTATCCTAAAATACTAACAAAAAAAAGAAAAAAGGTTAAATAAAAAAACTTTTATTTCCATTATAAAAATAAAAAACATTAAACAAAAAACTATTTTAAAATGCTAAAAAACAAGGTTTTTTTTTAAAATTAAAAATAACAAAAAATAAAAGAAAAAGCTTTTATAAAGTTAAGCTAAAGTTGAAAAAAAACCAAAATGATTTTGTAATAACAATCTTAAAAAAAAACATTATTTTGTTAAAATACAGAATATATTCAACAAACAAACATTTGGAAATGGTTTATTAATTACTAAATATTAAATTATCCACTTATCCTAAAAAATCTAATATATTTAATATATTAATATTATTATAAAAAAAAGAAAGAAAAAAATTAATAGTATTAGAATTATATAATATAAACTTTTTCCCAAGCGAATATAAACTTTTAAATTTTAGTTTATTATTAGAAATTAACGATTATTTATATATTATAAACGAAAGCTTAGTATTCCATACTATGATAATTACTTTTATAAATAATTTGGAAAAAAGGGTTACATTTTGTATAATTATAAATTTTAGCATTATTTCAAACTTTATTAATTTAATTATAATATAATAAATATAATATATAATATTTAATACTTATTGCCTAATAGTAAAAAATGCAAACAAAAATATTATAGTATTAGTATTAACTTCAGCTCAAAAAAAAATAAAGTTAGAATATTTATTATTCAAAAGAATAAAAATTTCTCTATTCAAAAAAATATTATTAAAAGTATGCGATATAATATTAAAACTATTGTTTTTGAAATAGTATAATTTGAGAATCAATTAAAGATCAGAAAAGCTGAAAAAGGACAATAAAGATATACAATTTTAAATATTATTAAATACACTAGTATTTTTTAATTTTATATAGGATGCAATAAAAAAAGTTAAATACACAAAAAAGAATATTCTTATTACATTAATAATATTATTCTTAGTATTGATAAAAACAAACCAAAAACTGTTATTGGATATACCACAATCAATCCCTAGAGTATATACAAAATATACAATAATTTTCAACAAAAACAAAGCTAAAAAATTACTCCCACATAAATTAAATATTAATTACAAAATAATATTATATTTAAAAACAAAACCATTATTCAATTTTATTTACAATTTATTAAAATACAAATTGAAAATATTAAAAATATATATTAAAAAAATACTTGCTTTAGAATTTATATAACCATTTAAATTAAAAGCTAAAGTTTTTATCCTATTTGTAAAAAAGAAAAGAACAAAAAAATTATATTTATATATAAATTATAAAAGTTTAAATGCAATTATAATTCTTAATTAGTATTTAATCCTATTAATTTCAAAGATTTTTAATAAACTAAGGAAAACTAAAATATTTATTAAATTGGATTTAAAAGAAATATACAATTTTATACACATACATAAAAAATAGGAATAAATAATCACTTTCCAAAATCAATTCAGTTTATATAAATATTTAATAATGCTATTTGGATTATATAACGTTTTAATAATATTCTAAACATATATCAATAATTATTTAAAGAAGTTTATAAACAAAATAGTAATTGTTTATTTAAATAATATTTTAATATTCTTAAAAAAAAAAAAGGATTATAAATAGTATATAATAAAAATGCTTATCTAATTACTAAACTTTCGTTTATTCTACAAATTAGAAAAATATAAATTTAATATAAAATAGATAAAGTTTTTAGGTTATATAGTATCCAACCACAATATAGTTATAAACCTAATATAAATGGATTTGATAACAATTTAGTTATTATTTAGAACTATAAAAAAGATATTATTTTTTTTAGAATTTTATAATTTTTATAAATAATTTATTAAAGTATATAATAATATTGCGTTGTTTATAATAAATTAAACAAAAAGAAATATAAAATTTGAGTAAATAGAAAAATGTAAAATAACTTTTCAAAAATTAAAAAAAGTTTTTACGAAGGTATTATTATTAATACATTTTATAATACTATTAATGTATTTTCTAAAAACAAATGTATTGATAAAAGTTATTTGTAAAATACTTTTATAGAAGTAAGAAAATATCTATAGATACTTAATTACATTTTATTCTTGAAAAATGATTCTAACTAAAACGAATTATATAATATTTGATTAAAAATTGTTAGCAATTATTAAATTAATAAAATATTAGCAACATTTTTTAGAGGGTGTATAATACTAAATTACAATTATATTAAATTATAATAACTTTAAATACTTTACAATATTAAAAACATTAATAAAATATTAAATAAGATAGGTAATAATACTTTTTATAATAAATTTTGTTATAATTTATAAACTAGAGAAAAAGAATTTAATTAATATATTATCAAAAAAAGCGGATTATTAATGCAAGAATATTAAACCAATACTATTATTGAAACTTTAGGAATAGATATTAAAATTATTATTGTTAATAAAAGAACAAACAAATATATTATATAAAATTGTTAAAATAGTTTTAACTTTATGCGAAAAAGGGAGAAGATATGTTTTAAACAAATTACAAAAAATAGATAAAATAAAAAAAGATTTAAAAAAAGCAAACTTCTTAACAACTTTGTAAATATTTATTTTAGATTATAATAATATTCAAAAAGGAATTGTTTTCTAAAAAGCTTTAATTGAATAAATAAGAAAGTTATAATAAAAGAATTTAGATTTAGTAGAAAAAGAATTTATTATAAATAATAAACTATAGTATTACAATAGTATAAGAGTATATATACTATTAAACAAAAAACTATAGAAATTAATATTACAAAAGTTCTACGATTCGTTAATAACAAAACATTTTAAGCAAAGTGTAATAATATTATTAATAAAAAGAATATTATACTAAAAAAGTATAAACGCAAATATAAAAAACTATATAAGGTTTTGTATAGTTTGTTAAAAAAATAAAAGCTTTTATAATAAAAAAGCCGAAGAATTAATCTTAATTTCGATTTCAAGTAGACTTTAAAAAGGAATTTCTTTAAATCTAATTATCAATTTGTTAATATCAAGATTAAAAGCAAATTTTAATAATAAAAAAAGTACAAAAAATATGTTATTATATTTAGTTTATAATATTATTTTAATAATTATATACAAAATAATCAAGGAGGGAAAATTTCTATTAGTATGAAAAGATATAATTAGTATTTAATTTGTATATTTGTTTTTTCAAAAAATGTTTGTTAAGTATAGAATGTTAAAATCGATTATTATTAATAAAACTGAACTATTTATAAACACTTTTTGGAAAACATTAATGTCCTATTTTTGTTTAATTAGGAAGTTATTAATAACGTTTTATTTACAAATAAATAATTCAATAGAAAAGTTAAACCAACTATTAAAAATATACTTTTGGATATATATTAATTATAAATAGAATAATTAAACAGATTTACTATATGTGGTGGAATTTGTATATAATTCTATATTAATATTAATAACAAAATTGTTTTTATTTAAAACAAATAGGAAGTTGGTATTGTTGTTCTAAATCTATACAAATATATAGCAGAAATCTAAGGACACATTGTAATTAACAAAAAGATTGAAAAATCTGTATACAAATTTAATAGTAAAATTAATGTATTGCTAAAATATTCAAGTAAAGTATTATAATATAAAGTATAAATTACAAATATACAAAGTAAAAGAATTAGTATAACTATTTTGTAAAAACTTATTAACAAATCGAAATTGCGCAAAATTGGAATTAAAAAAGATAGAATCTTTTAAAATTATAAAAAGTATAGGCTTATAAGTTTATTATTTAAAATTACCACCAAAATTCAAATACTATAATATGTTTTATATAAACTTTTTAAACTTTTATAGACAGGTAATACAAATAAACTGCTTTAAAAAAACCGCAAAGCTTTTGAGGGTAAAGCTTGTTAAGAATAAAAATTACAAAAAAAAAACATTTAAATAAAAGGTAAAGAAAATTCTAAATTTAAAAATAAAAGGAAGATAAAAGAAGTTGGAATTCTTTATAAAATAAAAAAGCTATTCAAAAAATAAGAATATATAATAGAAACTAGAAAATTTCGAAAATGTAAAAATGTTAAAGAAAAAGTTTTTTAAAGAATATTTGTTTATTATTAGAGTATTAATAAAAAACTTTAAGGATTTTAATAAATCAAAAGATAATAAAACAGATTAACCAAATTTTAGTAGTACAATTATAAATAATTCTTGTTTTAAAAAAAACTTCTATAAAATAATTAGTTATATTTTAAATAATTATTATAAAAAATAAAAATTATAATTAAATTAATTAAAGTTTATTAGCTAATTAAAAGGTTTTTTTGTTGATAATTTGTGCTGTTATAGAAGCAAAGTTTGCTTGATCGTTTGTATATTTATTATGTGTATAGTAATAAATAATAAAAGCCCATATCTATTTAAATCGGTTAAAAATAGATTTTTACTTTTAATTAGATTAGTATAAAGTATTCAAACGAAATACCTCCCGTTTTAGGAAAAATATAAACTATGTTAAATTGTACTGTTGTTGATATTGTTGTTGTTATAATTCAAAAACTTGAATTTATAACAAACTTCTAATTATTTTTAATACTCTGTATTTAGTATTATTTCAAGAATTAGAATTATATCAATTATGATGATGATAAACTTTAAAAGACTAGAAGTAGTGTTAAACACCAACAACAGTTCCTCCAAAGTATAGATATACTAAATCCTTAATAACGTTTGGGTTTTAGGGAATTAAGAAATAAATTGGGAAATAAACAATTTCGATTCAAAAGTAGTATAAAAAGAAATTGTTATAATGTTATATAAAACGTTTAAAAGTTTTGAGAAATAAATAAAAATAAACATTACCAATAAAATGTTTCGATATATTATCGCAAAAAGTTTCTATACAAATAATAAAAAAAGCAAAAACACAAATATAAATATTAAATTAATTCAAATACAAAAAATAGTAATTCTAAACTTACTACATTTTAAATAAACAATATTTTATAAAAAATATAAAAAATATATACAAAAAAAAGAAAAAATAATACTACTTCCCCAATATTGAAACAATTAATTAATAGAATTATAAATAGATTAAATTACAATTGCAAAAAACTTATAATAAAACTAAAAAAAGATTGTAGAGTTTATAATTAAAAAAATAGCTAAAAATGTTGGGGAGGAAAACATACAAATAGGGAAAACAAATGCAATAATAAAAGTTGAAATAAAAACTAAAAAAAAGTACCTAATATTGAATGTATTAACAGAAAAATCAAAAATAATCGAAAATAAAAATAAAAAAAATAATTTAGAACAAAATTTATTTATTACTAAAATAAATAAAAAACTATAAGAAAAAGCTACAAATAAATATAACAATAGAAATACAGAATTTAGTAAATTTGTATTGCAAATATTAAACAAATTAATAAATATAAATATTGTAAACCTAAAAAAAAGCATAAATAATTTAATAGAATTAATGCAGATATATAAACTATAAACGAGGAACGAATTTTTAATACACATTTTTGTCGAGATATAGAATTTGTCGATTAGCCTAAAAAATAAACCAATCCTACCAAAAAGAAACATCAATAACAGTATAATAAAATACAAAGCTTTAATAGCAAACTATTATTTAATAAAAAAAAAAAAAACAACCCGATTAGCAAATAGATAACTATTAAAAATGGGATTTTTATAAAAACCAAAGTACCAGTAAATAAAAGCCCTAGTTTTCCTTAAAATCCGTTTAAAAACCTTAAATCTAATAATAAACTTTGTAAACCAAAAATCACAATTTGTACAAAACAACAATGTACAATTCACCAATTATTCAACATATATAGACTAGTTTAAAGCAGCATTTATTAACTACAATACCAAATCGTTATTAGGTTACAAAATAGCAAACCACAAAATGTTGATTTAGCTAGTTAGAAGCTAGTTACACAACTAGTATACATTACAACCCCCAATTGCTTGAAATTAGCAAATTAATTATTATATTAACTTCAATAAAAAGGTTTTTAGATTACTAATGCTAATACACATATATATATAAGTATACAGATTTGAGATTAATATTAATACAATAAATATAGCGGTATTGAATATCAAAAAGAACTTTACCAATACCAATAAAGTAAATGCAACAAAACTACCTCATTTAATAAAAAATATAGTAATATATAATACTAATAGATAAGGTTATATAAATATTAAACTAATAACAAAAAAAAACAAAATAATAATATAAAAGGACAAAAAAATAAAAAATAAAAAGAACAAATATATATAACAATTCTAGAAAAAACTGGGGTAAAACAAAAGTATAGCAAAGATTATAGAAAAGCCATTTATTATTATTATTAACTATTATAAAATTTTGTATAAATTGAAATTTTTTAATTTAACATATAAAAAACCAAAAATCATTAAAGCATTAATTGTAAAAAAGAAAATAATATCAAAAAGCAAGGCTAGCATATAATATCAAGCTTTTTAAATACTAGTTAAATTAAATATATAAAAAGTAAATCTTTAGGATTTATTTTTCTTTTTTTATCGAATATAACATACTACAAATTGAGCCCTCAGTTTACAACGCACCTTGACAATTTAAGGATATAAATATATTATAATAGTTAACTATATATCTTTTTTTTTTTAATAATAAATATATTTGTTATTTAAACAATATTTTATAGTAGTATTTTATATAGGATAGTATACTTTTAATTGTTTTCTAATAGGATTTTAGAATTTATTAGTATATATTTAGCAACAAATAAATTTGATATTAGAAGATTTAAAAGATTTTGTTAAAGTATATATAGATGATGTAGTTATTGTGAGTGAAACTTTAAAAAAGCATTTGAACTATTTTTAGTAGTTTTTTTTAAAATTTGTAGAATATAATATTATGATTTAAGGTGTGAAATGTTTTGTAGATTATTTGTTAGTAATTGTTTTAAAATAGAAAGTTAATGTATATAGATTATTTAATACTAATAATTATTTAGTAATGTTGTCAAAAATTATATTTCCAAAAAATCTGTAAGATTTGGAACATTTTCTAAATATAATTGAATACTTTTGATAATTTGTAAAAAGCTATATAGAAATTGTAGAACTATTGTAAAAAAAGAAAATATAATTGTTTAAAAGTGTTTTATATAAAAAAAAAGCAAAATATAATTTTACAATTTGTAAAATATTTAAGAAATTATTAGAAATAGAAATTGTAGTTTTTAATAAGGTTAAAGCAGTTTTATAATGAAAATAGGTATTAGTGTATGTTAATTTGTAAAGATTGTTTTTTATAGATTTTGATATATTGAAAGTATAAGGGGTAGGTTTAATGTTATATTATATTAAGGGAGATATTATTTTGAAGGAATATTTTAGTAGAATAAGTATTTAATTAATTTTATTTTTATTATGATAGTGTTAAGATGTAGAAACAAGATACTAATTATTAGAATTAGAAATAATAGTTTTTGTTTAAAAGCTAAAAAAGATTAGTTATATTATTTAATGTAATATAATATCTTTTATTATTATTTATATAGATTATAATGTATTTGTTATTATTGCAAAAAAATCAGATATTATAATAATAATATTTATAATTAAGTTAAATTTTAAGCTAGTATTTATAATAGAATTTATTTCTATATTTAATTTGGATATTAAATATAAAGTAGAAAAAGATAATATTATTTTAAATATTTTATTAAAACTGTTTTATAAAAGAGATAAAGATAAAGCAAATGTAGAATTAAATGAATTAGATTTGCTTTTTTTAGTTATATAAAATGTTAATTAATAATTGTTTAGTTATATAATAACTTTAATAGAAATAAATAATAAATTCTGAAAAAACTTAATAAAAAGCTACAAAGTTAAATTAATGTAGATTAGAGTAATAAAGGTAATTAAAGAAAATGAAAAGCTAAATATCAATATGGTTAAGTTATTTTTTTAAGTTAAAAAAGGATTGCTGTATAGAGTAAATAATAATAGTAGTTTAATAAAGTTTTATATATTAAATATAGTATACAAAAAAATATTTAATCTTTTGTATAAAAATGATTACTTTAGGTATACCAAGTTTATGAATTTATTAAAACAAAATTTTTGTGTTTGCAAAATATCAAAACTAATAAAAGAATATCTTTGTTATTGTGGGTAATGTTAGGTATACTAAACTAAGAGATATAGATTGTATGGTATTTTATAGTTGATTTTAGTGTTACTTGTTTTATTTTATACAATTATTATTGATTTTATTTTAGCTTTATTAATAATTAAAAATAATTATGATGTAGTTATAATAGCAATATATAAATTAATGAAGAAAATAATATTAATTGCTAAAAAAATTATATGGATAGTAGGTAAATAGGAATGAGTATTGGTAATGAAAGTATATGAGTTAAATTAGGGATGTTTTAAGGTTATTATTAGTGATAGAAATTTTAAGTTTTTATTAGATTTATGGAAGATTATTTTTATAATGTTGAATATTTTGCTATTATATTTTATAGTGTATTATGTATAAATCAATAAGCAATTAAAAATTATAAATTAGATTGTAAAAATATTATAATGTTATTATTTTAATAGTATAGTAAATTTACGATAATGGATAATGTTTATATTAATATTACAATTTATTTTAAACAATTTGTTTTAAAAGATAATTAGTAAATTATTTAATAAAGTAATTTACAGTTTTATATTAAATGATATAGTATAATTATTTAATATTATTAGCAAAAACTTTTTTATATTTTTATTGCAAATAGATATTGCAAATTGTATAGTGTTTGTAGTAATATTAATTAAATAGTAATATAATAAAAAATATAAATTTATTTTTTTTGAAGAAGGTAATTTAGTTTATTTATAGTTGTATAAAGGATATTTAATTTTAACGATTAATAATAAAAAACTGATATAATAATGTATAGGATTTTTTTTAGTTTTTAAATGTATAGATATATTGGTATATAAGATTAATGTTTTAAAGTATTAAAAGATTTATCTAGTGATATCAGTAGCTTATCTAGAATTTACATTTGTAGGGGAAAACTTATACTATAAGTTAAAGCCAGAATAGCTAAATGCAATAATTATGAAAGGTTATAAAAAGTTTGAAATAAAATATTTAATGTATAAATATATTACTTCAACAAGTATTATTAAATACTTTATTAAATAAAAAAGTTATAATTTAGAAATAGATTAATAAATATTATATAAATATTTCAATTATACAAAAAAACTAATTAGCGAATTTAAATAAAAAAGCATTATAATACTTACAAAAATCGAAATAAAAAAGTTGAAGTAAAAAAAAAATTGCTTGTATAAAGTAAAGCTAATAATAAAACAATAATTAAAAAAAAGTTAATTATCAACTATAAAAGAATAACAACTATAAATTACAAAATCTATATTTTACATATTCTTATCCAAATTTTGTATAATTATATACAAACAATATTATTGAAATTTTGCTAAAAACAATTTATACTATTTATAATATATATTATATATATCCTTTATCAAAATAAAACTATTTTTTATAAACAATATTATTTTTCTTATAACTTATTATTAATATTAATCTTTAATATTTGCAATAACAACAAATTTAAGAATATATCAATCTAAATTATATATTATATTATTAGTATTTTAAAGCAAAAATATAATATTGAATAGAAAATAAAAGAAACTTTAATATACTAAAAAAGCAAGATTTAAAAATAACAATATTGAAAATAAATTATAAATAGTAATAAAGATTTTATTGAACAAACTAATGAAGAAAAGAGATTTCAATAAAAACAATATTATTGATATACTAAAAAGTGTTTATAAATTAACTCAAAAAATAACTTTGATTGTTACAAAGTAAAAAGATATAATAATTTTGGAGGTTACAAATATTAAAATATTAATAAATAGTTTGATTGTATTACTATTATTATTTTGAATGTTAAAGATGTTAGTTATAGAATATATCCCTGAATTTAGTTTAGAAAAAAATATAAAAAATCTAGTTTACAAATATATTAATATAGATTCAATTAGTAATAAAAAAGAAATAAGTAGTATTATTGAAAGCAATTTTTATAATATTTGTATAATTAATAGATCTTTTTTTAGATATAAGATTTTGAAAGAAATAATATAAATAATAAATTATAATATTAAAATGTTTTTTTTAAAACTAGTTAAGATATTAAAAGATAGTTTAAACATATTCAAGTTTTTATACAAATAATAATAGAAATTTGTTTATAAGTAATAGCAAATGGAAGATAAAGATAGAAATTTATATAAAGTATATAAATAAAAGAAATACGATTTGCTAATTTTACCAAAACTATTAAATACATAATTCTATAATACAAATAGCATTAATAAATTTCCTATATATATCTTTTCAAATCTAAATATAATTGTAGCGCTTTTTAATACTTTAATCCTAATCAAAACAAAAGCAAAGTATTACCCTAAAATATTTGGAATAGATAAATATATCTATCAAAATTGGAAATTATTTAGTTATATTGTAATTTCGCTAGATAATAAAATGTATATAATAATGATTAATTCAAATTTAAATAAAAGAATAATATTATATAATATCAAATCTTTATATTATAATAACTACAAAATCAAAATAATTAAATTAAATTATTCAAAACCAAATACAACTTTACCAATTAAAACTTTATTAATAAAAACTTTTTTGCTAATATTGAACTTTTGAAAAAATAACTATAATTAATTTATACCAAAATTAATAACACTACTAAAAATAAATTAAAAATACAGAAATTATTAAATAATACAAATAATAACAATCCCAGAAAAACTATTAAAAATCGTTAAAAAAACCTTTTAAATAATTATATTAATTAAAAATTAATAAAAGAAAAAAGTTAATACCAAAAAACTATAATTATTTAATATATCATTTAAATTAAATACAAGTAAGGTAAATATACCAAATAAAAAAAAGTATTTCCGATAAACTATTGCTTTAGAAGATATCGTAATAAATATTATAAAAATAAATAGTATTAATACAAAAATATTACAAATAATAATAAAAAACGTTAATAATATGATAGATATAATTATATCAGCAAACACCGAATTATAAATATAAAAAGAGAAACTATTATATAATATTAAAAATAAAAACACAATAAAGAAAATTGTAAAGATTAAAAGAATTTTCAACGTTAAAAACAAAACCATATTGAATGTATTATTATATAATATTATTAAATACAACAAGTAAAATAAAAAGTAGTTAAAAAGTATTATAAAAGCTTTTTAGGATATAGTACCAAATTTTTATTAGATAATAATAAGAATTAACAAAGTAAATACAATTGTATAACAATTATTAAAGATTGTAGAGGTATATAAACTAAAAGAGATTACAATTTAAACAAACAAAACTTTAAACTTTTCAAACAATAACGAAAATAGAGATAATAAAAAAAGTGAATTGGAAGATATTAAGGATAATAACAAGAAGTAAAAACGCTTAAAGTATTGCTTTTTATGTTTTTTTGTTGTTTCTCTTTTGTTTTTTTTTGTTTTTTTTCCTTTTTTCTTTTTCGTTTTTTTCTTTCTTTCTTTCTTTTTTTCTTTTCTTTTGTTTTTCTTTTTTCCTTTTTCTTTTCTTATTATAACAAAAAAAAAAAAGTGTATATATTTATACTAATAGTTGCGATAAGAGTGATATAGGGTTTTTGAAGTCAAGGAGAGATATAAGCGCTATTAGGCGCCATTAAGCGTCAAATAACATCAACGAGTGTTAAAGCCCTTTTAAATAGCTTCTAACGTAGATTACAATTAACAGATTTACAACCATACCCAACAAAGTGCCACAAATAGTATTTACAAATGTTAACAATATTAATATAACGTACAAACAAAATTTGTATAATAGTTTTGCTAAATTTCAAATAGAACTTTGATTAGTTAATTATTAATATAATATTGAATTTGTTGAATTTGTTAATATATTTATAAAAATGGTTATCGTAATCTACATTTTCAGGCCTACAAAAAAAAAGTGATCCGAACGCGGCCTTACTATAACTGAAAGAATTCTATGATTGTATTATATTATAATATAATGTAATATAATGTAATTACTGGGAATAGGAGAATTGCCTATGATACCTAGGTAGTGTAACAGTATAACAGTATAACCTAATAATGAACCAAAATCCTCGCAAAAGTAGATAGGTACTATGTAGATGTCGGGTAACCTTTTGACCTCTAGTAATATCTAATATCTAATATCTAATATCTAATTACTCCAGTTAGGTATGTATATGTGAACAGGTACGAACGAGTATCGAGTATCAAGTATCGTGATTGCATCATGATTATATCGGATATCTCATTACTAGGTATATATGTTCATTAATGTTTAACGTTTAGTTACTCCGTACTCTATATAATCTTGACAAGAAAATAGATTAATTCTCTTCTTCTTCTTCTCCTCCTCCTCCTCCTCCTCCTCCTCCATATTCAATTAACCGTCCTTATATACTAGATAGATTATCTACCTTGTAATTCACCTACTTACCTACCTAGTATATTTAAAATATCAACATCATCCATACACGAAGTATCAAGCAGTTGCTCGCGAAATGTAAATATCAACAACAACAACAACAAAACAACAACACATCAATAAACATCCAAATTTATTACACTACCCTCTGAATCATATTTTAGTATTGCCTTGCCTTGCCTTGCCTTGCCTTCCCTTCCTCGTTTTCCTAGTAATAGTAAATAGTATAGGCGCGCAGGAAATAAGTCTTTCTTTCTTATAGTTAGTTATTCTGCAAAATATAACTAAACCTAACCATCCCTTTCTTTTCTTCGACTTTAAACATCAATGTAAATGTAAATGTAAATGTGAATGGAAATGTAAATGTGAATGGAAATGTAAATGTGAATGGAAATGTAAATGTGAAGAAAACAAAATAAAATAAAAATTTCCCCAAGGACGTGGTCGAAATCCCGAGAACCTAAATCCTAAATCCTAAATCCTGCATCCTAATCCCAAAAGCTAGTAATAAGAAAGATACCTAGGTATCAAGAGCCGGTATCCAAAATATGTAACTCCATCCACTTATCCACCTATCCACCCATCCAATCCATCCAATCCATCCAAAAACTTCAATCATTCCTTCCATCTCAAAGCTCTTTCATTATCTCATCCCCCCCC
>NGKI01000005.1:1744572-1759968 GCA_002162615.1 Myriosclerotinia duriaeana
AATCATATCATCATTACCCCACATCTCTCCCCTCCCACTCCAGTGACTCCACCCCACCAATCCCACTCACTTAGTAAGAAACCCCAACCAATCCGCCACAATCAACGTCACCATAGCATGCGGCGCAATCCTCACATAATACGTTCCAAAGCCGCGATAAAACCGCAACATCCCCTCCTCCCTCGCCACCTTGACAAAACAATCTGCCATGCCCTGGTAAACCCTCTCCGTCCCCCTCCCCTGCTTCTGCAACCTCGTCTTCACAAAATCAAACGGCAAACTAAAGAAACTCGCAAAGAAGCCGGCGACGGCCGAGGCCGTTAACGTTTGGGTTTGGGGATTCCATTGCGTGTGCGTCTTGAGTTGTGATTTGGCTTCCGAGAAGAATGCCAATTGTCCGAAATTCAGTGCCATGGCTCGAACCACAGTGGGTGCACAACCGGCCCAGAGAGCGGTTAGACCTTCGGTTTTGGTGATGGATGTTAGCGCGTCAATGACGGATTTATAGTTTTTGCGTTGGGCGAGTGGTTTTAAGCCATCGGATTGCATACGGATGAGAGCTAAATCCGCTGGATTACCTATCATAGCCGCTAGACCACCGGCTGTGAGACCGGCTGCTGCGCGTTCTTTGAAACCGATTGTGGTATTATTAGCTTTCGACCGAGCGGAGAGGGTGTTCATGAAACTATCGAAGAAGCCGAGACGGGCGGTAGTGTAGACAGCTTGACGGAGGAGACCAGCGCTGAGACCGGTGTAGAGGTCGAGGGCCTTTCCTGAAGCGAGAATTTCGCGGGTGACGGATAGAGGGCTTGGTTTGGGACCGGTGCGAATTCCTTCACCAGCGAGCTGGAGACGTACTTTAATCATATCGATGGGTTGGATGACGGTGGTGGCTGTCATGCCTGCAAGACCGCCGTTGATGAAGGGGAGAGCGGCACGCATAAAGGGGGTATGGAGGAGATCATTCTTGACGGCTAAGGAATCTGCTTTGGCAGAGTCGGCAAGACGTTTAGTGGTTTCCATTGCTTCTGATGTTTTATTTCGAGCTGCCTCCGCTGCTTGTTTGATGGAGTTGGAGGTGGACATTGTGAAAGGTTGGGTGAAGGATGGTGTTTGAATCAAGGTAAAGTAGTATGGTATCGAGCAGGTTTATTGCTCTGTCAGAAGGAGTGAATTGTTAGCCCAAATAGCTCGATATCTATCATGACAGAAGAATAGATATGGGACATATTATATATATTCAAGAACGGCCTCGATTCTTATGTGCTGTGGGGTATTGAATGAACCCAATTGGACTATTTCCATAGCTCTAAAGAAACGCACAAGCGTTTCAAACGACACCGAAGACATGGTTCGGGGCGCAGTACCAAATCGCTTAGAGGCAGATGGGATTCGGAAATTCATCCGGAAACAAACGAAGCCCTTGGAAGTTTGAAAGATGGATGCGAAATCGGTATGAGCGGTAAAGCAGATAACCTAGGTAAGAGAAAGATAGGAATAGATAAACACATGGTTGCTTACTTGTAATACTCCGTATACCGGATTTTCCACTGTTGCGTACCCTGGGTAGGGGACTGGGCTTGGCTGGTAATAGTTGGGTCGATATGCACCGTCGATCATCTAGTCAATATGAATAGTAAGCAACCTTGTGCTAATAAGCACGAGTTCATATAACGACGTTTATGATGTTAGATGGTTTGAAAAAAATGAGGTTGTAAGTGTTGCAAGTTACAAAGGAAATAAAAAAAACGGGAGACAGGAACAATAAATAAGTAATCAGATGGCTTTTGATGGGTTCAACGTATTGGCTGGGTGATGTTGAGATCCCGTTGGCCGACTTGGTATACTGGAGTAGGAGTGGTAGGATTGATTATTGGGTGCGGGGTCGAAGGTTTAAATTGAATCGGAAAACTTGTTTGGCTGCAAGGCACTTCTCTTGTGTGTGTGTGTGTGTGTGTACTAGGTATGTGGCAGGTGTTGTTGTATGGATGCTATACCTGCTACAGCATGGATTGCTCTCTACCTATGAGAGGAGAAGAATCGAGTCTTAGCAAGTATACCTACTGTACTGATACCGATTCTGGTCCTCTCTCATGATTCTTGGATCCTACAGAATGGGTTGAAATGATGTAATGTTTTCCGTCTCTACTCTTCCGAGGTGATACTTTGAAGGGTTGAGTTTTTGAGTTAATCACTGGTATCATGGCAGGTATAAGATTACATCTCTCAGCCTGATATACTTCCACCATGTATGGTTGTCTGTTTTCGGAGGTACGCAATGTTATACGGCAGGACAACAAAGGATGGATGAAATTACCCTTGTTGTCACGATCATTTCCTCTTTCAGAACCAGAACCAGAACCATATCATCTAGGTTTTCTCTCGTTCTTTTTTTTCAATATTTTGATCATGAACGTTTACATTCATATGGACTCAAGTTACCTTTGAGAGTCCCAGACAATATATGTGGATATAGTTCCAGAATTGTAGTAGATTTTGGGTCGTTTATCTTGGTACGGTGGTACCTCTCTTGGTATCCGACAACTAAAACGTACAAACAGAGGTTCATGGAAATGCGGGGTAGCTTATTCCTTAATTGTTCTAGCGTCATACACATACCTAGGTAGGTACTTCGTAGGTAGGTACGTGCTAGGTACTCCTCCAGGGCTAGGTATTTCTTATCGTGATCTTGATAATGCCTTCTCAGAATGAGACACGAGACCCGAGACAAGAGACAAGAGACACGAGACAACTTCATTTTCTATCTATCCTCACCATGTACCTTTATTGATTTTCCAATACCTTCACATATGTCTACTCCTCATAACTCCTATCACAAGATAATAATTTAATTCGGTTCACATACCGGAATCTTCAAAAGGCTGAAAAGAGTCTCGGCCCTTCCAATATTACCATATCATCTTCATCCCGTTCCACAAAGGAGAAGCATTACGGGGATCTTCCAAAGCCCACCTCCCCCCCTTTAACTAAATAAATATCAAATAAATGCATTTTATGATTATAATCTAGTAGATTCTATTGGTCCAATTACCCCTGAAATATAACCCTATAATTAATCTTTATTTAGGTGGGGGCCATATGTCAAACGTCAAACACCATCACCCCAATCCACTTCCACCCCCTACACCACAAGGATGATCACAACGGATTCATCAACAAGCAAGCGCAAATTCCCACAAATTTCCCATCAATTCATCAATCTCTAGATGATTCCGATAATTCATCATTTCTCCTATTCCGGAAGCGACATCGCAGTCTCTACCGCGGCTTGATGGGCACGCGTTGAAATGTCGAGATAAGAAAGGTCTCCACCACCGGAATTTCATTCTTCCCCGTAGGAATTAAACGTGCCCGAGAGCGGGAAACGGGTGGAGGTGGAGAGTTTGGGGATTGTCCGATTGTGTGGAGGGGTTTTCGTTTTCCGAGGGTGAGACATGGATATCCATAGATATATTTAGATGTATGCTAGGATTCCATCAGATCAATCATTGACTAGCTCCATCTTCTCGTTTCATCGACTCTGATGTTTCTCTTTCAAACAACATCAAGATTCCATCCTTAGCATTCAATGCTAGAGGGATAGACAGCTTCAATATGAGTATTACCGTACCAAATCCTTCTCGCCAGCACCAACGCCTTTGAGTTACTGGTCATTCGATCTAGACGGTTCAGCTCGTTCTGAATTTCTCTCATTACCTGCCGAGCATGAATCTTTCATCTGCTGCAAACAAGGACTTATAGGTATAGGAGTATCTTAAGATTAGCGGATATACTCACACATTCGAAGTGCTTGAACTTCCGGGGTTCAGAGGTTTGAAGCTTGATTTAAGACTATGAGATGTGAATCGTGACCGCAAGCAAGCTGCCAAAGGATTAGGAAATTTTTTGGTCGGTAGCTTAGGCTATGGGTGCCCGGGTTGTCATTGATAGCCACCAGTAGTTGATGATGATTCAGTTTTTGCACTTTGCACGTAGGCGTGTTTATTGTCGATGGTTTTCCTGTAATTAGCTTCTGGTGGATTATTTCGGTATCTACTCTCTTGAAGGAAAAAAAAAAATGGTCTTGTAGCTTCAAAATTATTACTGTCAGGAAAGTCAAAAGAGGGCCTTGGCTTGGTGGAACAAAACTCATGAATATTTAAAACGTTTAGGAATTGATGCAAATAGTAAATTCATCGAGGACACTACTAACTAGAAAAAGAATCACATTCTCATATTCTACCCATTCTCTCATGAAGCCGGACTCGTTTTAGGAAGAAACATTCCTCGGCACCAAGGTCCCAGTATACGAACCATATAGACGATGTGAAACTCCTCCTATCTGGAATCTGGAATCTGGAATCTGGAATTTGGGCAGGAGAGGACTTGGCAGGTTCCTCGCTTAAATCCCCTCATCCTCGATTGAATTTCAATATTCCGTGTAAGATGGGACGGGCAGAGGAAAGTCCTTTAGAGGCCCTCACTATGAAGTCTGGGGCATAGCGGATTATTTTTGTGCGATATGGGAGGTGATGGGTTTTGTACCTGTGTAATCTACATCATATTCTTATGTGATGTTATATTATATTAGGATAAGATATCTACAGTATGGATATCAATGTCACCAAATCTTGCGAGAGTGAGAGGGATCTTTTTTAATATTAGGTAATAAATAGTAGACAGTACTTGGGAGAGTTGGAAATAGTTACAAGATTATAAAAATATGGGTGGGTTGATTGAAGATATCTTCAGGTCTCTTATTCACTCACTCACTATCCTCTCATAACCCCTCCTAGACCCATCCACCTATAAGATGCGACAAGTCGCCAGGGTCCCCTTTTCTAGATATGCAACAGGAAGAGGTAGGGTGGATGATTGGGTGAGGAGCGCGGTTAGAGTGGATATTGAATAGAAATGCGATGATGATATAAAAAAGCCCTTCACCCCCCTTCCCTCCTGAACCCACGTCCTTCCTCTCTACCCAACTCCTCCTCCTCCCTCCTCCTCCCTCACTAACCCTCTATAAAAACCTCCTCCTCTCCTCTCCTCTCCTCATCCCCCATCCCCTTCCCCTTCACGATTCCTCATCCCAGATCTCAAATCTCTCACAATCATCCAAATCCGAAAGAACCACAATGCCATTTCCCCTCCACTAATTACCTTACATATACCCAAAACCTACCTACCTACCTACCCACCTACCTCCCAACATTCCACCAAATCTCTCCCAACACCCACCCAGTACAATCCCACAAAGCATATAATAACAACATCCTCAAAGATCAAGGGAAAATACCCTACTAGGTATCTGCAATCATGATTCACGATACAAATATACGTATATACAAATTCCTAGAATGGGATATTCAAGACCCTTCAGAGCTGTCCAGAGCTGTTCACGCATACCTATAGATTAATATCCTACATACAGGAAAAGAAAAGAGAACACTATTAATGAGAAATACTAAGCTACCTACCTACCTACCTACCTACCTACAAAGCACCCACCCACAACAACCACAACAACCACAACAACTTCAAACCGCAGCCACCCCAACAACAACACCTAACCACCTAACCACCTAACCACCTAACCACCTAACCACAAAGTTTCCCATCTAGAATCGAGATATCCCGTACAAGTACCTAGCAAATACCGCAGAGCCATCCATCCATCCATCCATCCATGATCCGACTAATTGCAAAATTGCAAAATTCCACACTATGAAAATTTATTAAACTTGAATTTGACTATCAAAATCCTGCGCTGGTTTGATTAGATATGAATGTTCCCTTCGTGGCCATGGCTTATTGTAGATTATCCATCTCTATATTTGTGCGTGACTTCATAGTCGTTCGTTGGTTTCCTGGATGGGAAATCTTGCTTGCTTTCCCTATTAATATGGGCATTGCTCGCGTATATGTACATCATAGTATCAAGACAATGTTGTCCACCAGCGGTGATACTTATCATCCTCATGTTTAAAATTAAAATCAGCATGCTCAACTGATGCTAAATTGTATTCCTACATTATTAATATCGATAACATAAAATGATCATTATACTTCATATTCTTCCTCCCGTCCTCAACACAATCATTGCATTCTTTCAGAACACCTCACTCATCCTCTTCATCCTCATCTTCACCATCCGTACTAACTTGCGTCAAAGTAGGTGGACCCCGACTCATCGTCTCCCTCTTGACACTCTCCCTCCTCTCCTCATCAACATCCATAAACGCACTCTCATCGCCCACCTCCTCTGGCCTATTCATCTGCGTTCCCTGTGGAGCATCATCATCACTATCATCATCCCTCTCCCTCTGAGTAGCCCTCTTGATTTGTCTCAATAATACTTGATCGTCATACATATCCTTCATCACAATAAGATTCTCGCATGCGACTACTGGGCACTTGACCACTCTCTGGCCGTCTTTCATCGTCGCATTTTCCCCATAGTAATTGATAATTGCTTCTTTTTCAAAACTGTGGTTACACTTGCTGTTGGTGTATGGTGCGCGGAGAGTGGCAAATAAGAGAGGACATCTGAAATCTTTGACGATTTTTTCAATGACGATGTCGTCGTCCGAGGACTCTTCCTCGCCTTCTTCGTTTCCTTGAGCAGAGGGATGCGAGCGGTCGGAGGGGAACCATGTGGATTCTTTGGGGAGGGGTACTTCCTCATCTGGGTGGAGAGAATCGTGGACTACACGCTTAAAGTTTCTGTAATCGTTGTGAGAAGCGTATCTGTAAAGAAAATTTAGTTAGCCATTGTCCCCAATCTCAGTCCTCAACCTGGGAAAGCGAATAGAGAAGGAATTAAGATACCTTTTTGTCATACTCTCCGCTTCATATTTCGTTCTATACTCCCTCCTGATCTGATCCAGCAGCTCCACCGCACTTATGACCTCGACATCCGGCTTTTCTTCCTCATCATCCTGACCTCTTATTCTCCGATTGGCAGTAGCAGGATTAGCCTCAGCTAATTTATCACAAACATCCCCAATAATCATTTCATTCCTCTCCATCTCATCACCCTTATCAATCAGAACCCTCATCGCGATTTCCGCTTGCTCAGTCCAGGATTTGACTTTCTTCGTCATACGTTTCGTATGAATTTCCAATTCCTTATGTACCGCTGGCATCTCCTCATCGTCTTGTCCGTCCCTTGCTCTCTTCCGCGCATTCTTCTCTACTTGACGTTTCCGCTCCAAAAGTCTATCGTTATTATTGACCGTCGTTTCTGTGATGTTTTGAATAGCAGCTTTAAGATGTTTCTTTAGCTTGGCACTATTATGAAGAGTTCGGATGTTGGAGATGGCTCTTTGGGCATCGGCAGAGAGAGGACATATTGGTGGGATGTACTCTGGGAAGGGAATTGGCTCGTCTGGGTTGGAGGGGCCGGGTCTTGATGGTGCGGGGGATGATTGTGGACCGTTACGCTGAGCGCCAGTTTGAAGTCGTCTTCTGACAGACATATTGGATATGTGAAGTCGTATTAATGAGTGGTAATGTACCGGTATGTTTTGTGGTTGAAGGAGAAGGAGGGTTTGTAATTTATGAGACGTGGGGAGACGCGTCTGTTATCGCAAAAATCTGGGGAAACGTGAATTTTGGTATGGGTTAGCGTGTGGGTAGGTATCTCATCTGATATAAGATCTTACCTATCGAATATAATGGAACCAAGAATTATTTCACAAATATATTAGGTATGTTAAATTTTGCAAATTCTGTTGTTTCTTTGAAGTTATAATCCATGTTACCTTGAAAATTGTTCTTTATTAGCAGCAAGGCTCTATCAAAATTGCAGGAAAACAAATAATATATCAATCTTTACGCTCAAAATTTCCCTACTCCCTCCATGCGTTTGTATGCAAGCTCAAGTTTGACTTGACTGGGAGTAATATCTATCGGATAAGTATTCGTTTTGATTGTATGAAACTGATATGTTTGGTTACAAAAAGATAGCTTGTTCTGTTATATGATTGTCCTGAACGGAATTATAAGATCTTACCTTCAAATCCTTTTCAAGGCTCGATGTTGGATCGAAAATTTGCTTATAGAGATTCTTATTTTTCTATGGCTGTGCCTCATTCTGACAGTCCACAACCTTCAGTTTGATCCTTGATTTGACCTTCCTTCTTTGTAATTTCAAGATCTCAATAAATAGTCTTCAAGTCTTTTCCTTTTGCTCTCTCGACCATCAGCATCTGATTTCCAACAGAACTTCAAACCCCTTAAAAGACACACCTCGTTGTAGCCCAAGAAAATGACAGACTTCCCACCCATCACCGATCGCTCCTACGGCATGATTGCCATACGCTACCTACCCAGCCTACCACTTTCAACACCACCACCTCATCCAACCCCGGCCAATACCGAAGTTCTTCTCATCCAACAGAAAACCATTTGGGAAAGTGTTCCTCCATTTTGGTGCTTTCCAAAGGGTCATCCTGAAACAGGTGATGCGTCTACTATTCATTCCGCTATCCGAGAGCTGGAGGAAGAGACTTCTTTGAGGGTTAAACTTGAGGATATCTTGAGATTTGATTCTGCTGGACAAACGGGAGAGATCGAGGGTCAAGATGCAAAGGAATGGGATGGTAGCTTTTTGGAGAGATACATTAATCCGGTTAGAAAGAATGGAAAAGAGGTTAGGTTCTGGCCTGCATTGGTGGGAAAGGAAGAGGGAGAGAAGGAAATTAAGCTACAAGAAAAGGAGGTTGCGGGGTATAAGTGGTGTTCGTGGGAGGAAGCGGTGGAGAAGATGACTTATGACGAAGGAAAGAACACGCTGAAGAGGGCGTTGGCCATGTTTGAGGATTATGGAAAGGTTAAGGCCAAAGCCTGAAGGAGATGAGCTGAATTGGTACGGGAGGAAAATCTTCAACGGTATTGCCAGCCAATTCTGTTTCGAAGCCAACAATATCATTCTGTCAACTCAGGTCTGGTTTCATTCGCGATCTCGGGCAGCTCGACATCTTTGTATTCGACTCAGTCAATACAGTGAGCTGACCTTTATACAACTCTAAATGGTGATCTGTGCAACTCGGATCACAGAGCTGATAGGGCTGAAGCTTTCTAGTAGAAATATGATAGATATTTACTACTAGCCCAAATCTTCATCGATAACACAAGATTGGTACCGCAGAGGAGTACAATCTTCAATGTCTGACTGATGAGCTGGACAACAAGAGAAACACATAGAAAAAGATGTTTGAGGTTCCTCGACTTTTCGTCTGTAAATCCGCAAATAAGTGGAATAAAAATGGCCACATCCTAGTTGGAAAGGTAACAATCGAATATTTAACCTTCGGGTATCGGATGTTTATCCCGAGGTAGCAGTTCCCCGACAGTTTGGATGGAACTAAACCTCTTATCTGTATACAATGATTCTAGATGTTTAACTTTTTGACAAAGATGAGAAGAAACAGAATGGTAAACCTCGTAGTAAGTAACGCTGCATATCAGAGAATGCATGAATCATGAAGTTCATACCGAATATAAAATGGACACGGGTATGATCATTTGTTTGTTGAGTAAAGCCTGCGAGTATTTCTCGTCCCATTCTTTTCTTTTGGCCCCATCATCGACCGATATAACTTTTAATATTAGTGTACCCTTTTCGATAGGCGTTCTTATCGTTGATGGGCGTGCTTCATTATTCCTTTATGATTGGGTGAACATCCTGACAGAGTTCTCCATAGCAAAAGGCTTGATATTGGTTACAAGGATGGGTTTCCTGTCGGTTTAACTTAGTGAGCGGGTAGCTTTGAATCCTTTGAAAGTATGCCGAGCTGGCAGAAGTCGATGGTCAAAAAAAAAACATACTCGTGATGACATAGAGTGCAATGATTTGACATCTCATATATCCGTCTGAAGATGAGATATGAGGATATATTGTGAGTTGGTGTAGGAATACCACAACTCAAATATGGTTATATGGCGGATACCCAGGTATTATGTGAAAAATCTTTTCAGCTGTTATTAACTTTATCGCCAACTTCTCGGTCATACTTTCTATTATTATTCGAAAAACCTGGAGGGTGTGCACTTGTAAGTTGTATTGGAACTTGGTGGGGAGAAATGTCTTAAACCCCTTTTGAACTAGGTTAATAATACCGTCATACTCACACCCCCACAGGAGAAACTTATATCAATCAATTATTGGACGAAACATTTAACCACATACATACATATATGGGCTGGTGAGCTTAGGTACTTACTAGTAACTACCTACCTAGGTCCGTCCTACTGTAATGAATCGCAGCTTCAATCTCATCACCTGCAGTTACATCGTACAGTAGCAACACGAGGGTTAAAGAGATGAGATTAGATTTTAACTTGAGCACCTGCCACCTGCCAGATTGGTTGAGATTTGGTTGATAAATGTTTGTTACTGGGCAGAATACTCTAGAATCCCATGGCCATCGATCTTTGCCAGCCAAGAAAATGGAAGGGATTATCTTGGGTTACAAATGCATGTCTAGGGATTCCCAATCGATTCACTACCTAGGTACTACAGCTAAAAGATACTGCAGGAGAGTTTGGATGTTACTACCAATGATCAGTAGCAAGTTACTATCATCGAGAGGCAAGTGAATAATACTTAACAATACGGTGGGCGTATCTGGATCCAAGCTACTGAACCTACTAGTACTAGGCTAGTAGAGTACGTACATAAAGCTTAATATCATCTACTAGGTACTAGGTAGGTACTGCATATCCATTTCTTGATACCCCCAGACTATTCGATAAAAGCTAGACCTTATTCAATTTAGTTTGGACATAGCTGACCCTCCGTCACTCGAAAGTTCGCCCACATTATTCATTTTATTTAAGACTACTTGTCCGCACCTTTTTTTTCCCACCCCTCCTCTGGCTCTATCTCAAAAACAGAAATCGTACAACTGATTCTAGGTCTCTGGTGCCATAATCACGGAAAATGTTTAATTGGAACAAAAAAGAGGCTGGTGCCAATAACCTAACTGTTAATTCGTCAAATTCAAATACAAATGCGAATCCGCAAAACATCGATCCTCTCTCCGACCTCCCAAAGACAAGATGGGAAAAACTTTGGCCAGCTATGGCCTGTGGCTCGGGATTGTTCTCTGATGGATACATCAACAATGTATGTTGACCTTCTACCCGAAAGGTTTGGGGTACAACATCCTACTAACTCATGCATGCAGGTAATCGGATCAGTCTCTACCATGCTTGGAAAAATCTACGGAAAGACATATACCGAATCTGACGCCATTAAAAATGTTTCTGCCATTACATTTGCGGGTACAGTTGCTGGCATGTTCATCTTTGGCTACACCAGTGATAAATGGGGTAGAGCGAATACACTCACGCTGTCGACGGTTATTCTTATCGTCTTTGCTGCTCTTGGCGCCGGCGCCTATGGATATCAAGGAAGCTTAGGGGGAATGTTTGCTGCACTTACTGCATATCGTTTCCTCGTCGGAGTAGGAATTGGAGGTGAATATCCAGCTGGATCCGTGGCTTGCTCGGAGGCTTCTGGAGAATTAAAATCTGGTACTCGAAATAGATGGTTTATCATCTTCACGAACGTCATGATCGATTGGGGTTTTGTTATTGGCGCTTTTGTTCCGTATTTATTGGTTGTTATTTGCACAGAACACCATTTGCGTGCTGCCTGGAGAATTTCACTAGGTCTCGGTGTACTCCCACCGTTGCTCTTAATTTATCTCCGACTCAAGTTGAAGGAGCCAGAAGAATTCCAGAGGTTCGTGTTAACCCTTCTAAAATGTTACCATAATTCGCTAATTGTAAATAGGGAGAGCATGAAGCATGTCTCAATTCCTTATGGGCTTGTCTTCAAGTACTATTGGTTTAGATTATTCGTAGTTTCCTTAATTTGGTTTATATACGATGTACGTGAACATTCCTCTTATTACATTGAATTGTGCTCACATTTACCCATAGTTTTCGACCTATTCCTTTGGAATCTACTCCTCTAAAATCCTCAGTAACATTTACGGAGACGCCGCGCCCCTATCCCAATCGTTTGGCTGGAACACTGTTCTCAATCTCTTCTATATCCCTGGAGCTATTCTCGGTTCCTTCTTTTCCGATTTGGTTGGGCCTCGCTATGCTCTCGCGATAGGTGTCACATTGCAGGGTATTGTCGGCTTCATAATGTCCGGCCTATACCCAACATTGTCTAAAGTTCAAAATGTCCCAGCCTTCGTCGTCGTATACGGAATCTTCCTTTCCCTAGGCGAACTTGGTCCTGGCGACAACATCGGACTCCTAGCATCCAAAACCTCGGCAACCGGTGTCAGAGGTCAATACTATGCTGTTGCCGCCGCCATTGGCAAAATCGGTGCTTTTGTCGGTACTTACGTTTTCCCATATATTGAGGCGGCAGGTGGCAAGGGAAATGCTTCTGCGCAATATCCGTTTTATGTTTCGAGTAGTTTGTGCATTTTGAGTGCTTTCTTGGCGGTGTTTTGCTTGCCTCATGTGGGCCAAGATACTATCACGCAGGAGGATATCAATTTCAGAGAATATTTGGAAAGTAAGGGATGGGATACTAATCAATTGGGTTTGAGAAAGGGGGAGAATGTCGAAGAGGCTACGGCTAGACGAAATGAGGTTGTGGGGGAAAAGCGGGAGGAATTGGTTTCTTCTTCTTAGGGAGGAGGAGTAATCTAAAGGGATGTGGATTGCAGGGAGTTCTCATTGTATTCAGATGGGAGTTGGAGATTGGGAGAAAAGTATGTAATGGAAAGGTAGAGAATAAGTTACCTACCTAGTAATGATATTAATTGTTAATCTATAGAGTATATTTGTGATTTTGATTGTGATGGTGATGGCGATTTTGATGGTGATGGCGATTTTGATGGTGATGGCGATTTTGATGGCGATGGCGATGATGTGATGATGTGATGATGTGATGCCATGGTTCACATACTAGCATGGATGTCGGTTGAGGTTGGAGTGGAAATCCTTCACACTGGCTGGTAGTCGTTGCCCACGCTTCAAATCTGGAGTCGGTATTTTGGGCTTCAATCCATTCTTAGTCTAATCGGCGCAGGTTTCGACGAGGAACCCCTCGAATGGTTTCAATCCATGATGCCATGGTGTTAGAGTAGTATAGTATAGTAGTATAGCATGGGTATAGTAGGTAGTTTTATGAAACTTGTACTTTTCTCTGTTTGGCATCTTGTGTGGTGAGTGGTGTGGAGGTGTGGAGGTGTGCAAGTATGGAGGTGTGGAGGTATGGAGGTATGGAGGTATGGAGGTATGGAGGTATGGAGGTATGGAGGTATGGAGGTATGGAGGTATGGAGGTATGGAGGTATGGAGGTATGGAGGTATGGAGGTATGGAAGAAACTTATGTATTTTTTGAAACTGTAAAGTTTGGTAGATGGATGCTTTGGGGGAGAAGAGGGGAGCGGGGGGGGGATGTATGTATGTATATGGGGTGAATTGAATTGAGATGAGATGAGAGGGATTGAGATGAGATGAAATGAAATGAAATGAGATAAAATGAAATGAGATGAAATGAGATGAGATGAAATGAGATGAGATGAAATGAGATGAGATGAAATGAGATGAGATGAAATGAAATGAGATGAGATGAAATGAATGGTTTGGCTTGTTATGGCAAGGTAGGGCAGAGTAGGGCTAGATTATTGGATTATTGGGCTTTTGGGTTTTGGGAGTTAGAGACTGATGCTTTATAGATGGTGTGGAAATTGTTGTTGAATGGAGATGTAAATGATCAAATTGGAAAGTAATAGGGGGAAAGGACTATGGGCGGTATTTCGGATGTTGTGTATTGTAGTTGTGATGTGTTTATAATATAATATAATACTCGAGTGGTAGTAATGAGATTGGATTGGAAGTGGAGATTTTGTTTTTTGGAATCTGGAATCTGGAATCTGGAATCTGGAATCTTGATGTTGGGTTGGGTTGGGTTGGTGTAGTATGGTGTGGTGGATACTATAAGAGATGTGTTGAGGGAGGAAGGGGAGAGAGGAAAGTCGATTTGGATTGGAATTTGGATTTGGAGGGATGCTGGTGGTGAGCTAATGAAGAATAGGTTGGTGATGGATGGATATTTCATTTTAGAGGTAGGTATGATATGCAAAGGTTCCTTCAACTTTGTGAAGAAGAGAATAAAGAATTTTAAAGGGATGAAGAAGGGACGAATTGGAACGAAGGAGAAGGAGAAGAAGGAAGAGAAAGTAACAGAAAATTACCGTGAGTTTATACATCCACATGATACTACCTAGGTAGCTATCCATGCCCCTTTTTCAGTCCCGAAAGTTCAGCAGTAAAATATGTTGTTTATAGTATACACACACATCGCTACAAAACTAACCCAATAAGCGAAAAATCCTCACATTTATACCCCTTTTACGGGATAAAACCTCTTCCATAAATCAGAGATAGATTAACCTCATTTCCCACTCCAAAGAAAACCTCACACTACGGTACAAATAATACTTCCTTCATTAACCTCTCCTCTACCTTTTACCCTAACTATTATATTCTATAAAAATGGTTGTACTAAGATTCCGTAGGAAGTATCTGTAGCGGGAGAATCTATTCTAGCTTTTTGTAAAACGATCGGGAATCTCGAGTTTCGAGTTTGTGTATTGGGTATCCCGGCCAGCTCTGTTTGTGTGGAGGAAAGATGTACGACTATATCTATATAATTATATCTCCATGGAGATGAGATTTTAGGGATGTTTGGGATGCGAAATGACTTGGGATATGGAATAGAATTGGACTTGATAATCCTGTATGATCTTGTTGCTTGCGAGCTAGTACTACATAGGAGAGTAAGTAAAGAATCTAGAAAGGTATGTAGTAAATATAGTAGCAATTCCATCCAGTGTATTCAGCAGACTAGACTAGACTAGACTCGTATACAATTCAACATTAAAAGTGTTTTGATTCTTATATTTGTGTTAAACATTTCAAACATCAAAACCTAGGTTTTTCGAACATCACAAATTTAGATATACTCCACTCCACCGGTTCAGTTCAGTCCAGTCCAGTCCAGTCCAAACGATCAAATAGTAAATACTCACATTTCATCATCGCAGCAAATAGTATTCTACCCTCAGCACTAGCACCAGCACCAGCACCAGCACCAGCACCATCACACCTTCTCTCCAACCCAACAAATCACTACTCCAAACCAAACTCCAATACCAAATACACCATCATATCCCCATTCAACATCACCCACAACAGAAAAACAAAAACACCGTATCCCTAGTAAACCCCTTCTCGATATATATATATACCTATATTTGCAACCCTCAGAGCACAATCAATACAAAAATCCTACACAACAATAAATATTATCATCACCATCAACACCATCAAGCATAGCTGCACAAGACCACT
>NGKI01000005.1:1762521-1774991 GCA_002162615.1 Myriosclerotinia duriaeana
TCTCTTTTTTATATACCAAAAACCCAATCCCCGAGTCTCCAGAGTCCAGAATAACATCTTATGCCCCAACAATGCGATAATACTGCCGCGCGTCCTTCGTCCTTCCCCCCTAGGAGAACATATCACTCACTTCGCACAGAGACGCAAGACCAAAGCATGCATCCTCATCTTCCAGACAGAACAGACCAAGCATTTCAGCCTCCAACCTTTCAAGAGGAAGGACCCAGATATCCGCAGTATGGATTATCAAATTTAAGCATACCTTTAGGCTTGAGCTAGTAATTCGCCAGCGCAAAACCAAGCATCGGAATCGGTATCTCGGTATCGATAGCTTCGTGATAACCGAGCAACGATAGAATCGATCGGAGATGATGATTAATATACCATATAAACTACGAGCCTGATGGTTTCCACAACAAAACCATCTTTCGACGATTCGGTCGATACAATATACCAAACCATAGAAAAGGTATGCTTAATTCACTTACTTTATCCATATAAATCAATACCAAGCGATTCCGACCAACAGATATACAAATCAAATTTATCAAACTAAATAAACACTGCCTCTCGCCCACCATTCAAATCTCGAAAATTTCCCTTCATCCATCATTTCTAACCAAAACGGCAGCCGATCCATAGTGCCTCACTGAAGGAATTATCAGAAGAATGGTGGTCGAAGGTTTCCCTAAGCTCACTCATTGTTTGAGGCAGATCCGTATTTTGATTGGCACGCCACTGCTAGAAGTTAGACCTGCAGAAAATTGCGCAAGGAAAGATGTCTGATCTCATAGAGATGAAGGCAGAGGTTGAAGTTTAACCGAGGGGGGTCTCCTGCAGAAGAGCTTGTTATATTCCAGGTGTGTGTGGAATATAAACAACTGTAGCTTCTGATTATGAGGAATCCTCCATTGGATGAACAGTGCAGCGACTTATCGATATCAATGAGGGTTGTTGGATGTCAAAAATTATGATAATATTGGATTTATATGTATGGTACTTTTCCTTTCGCTTTTGTGACTAGACTACCAAGATACATTCCTCTTATCCAAATTTTTAGATATCGGTCTGTTGCAGAGCCAATACACTTGTACAGAAAACCCCCAACGTCATCGCTTTCTGGCTCTATCTCATTAATTACTCCAATTTATAGAGACATCTAGATATTAAGAAAAACAACCACGAAAGTCTTTTCCGAACGCACAAAATTCTGGGGCTTGTAAACCTGTGCATCATGAATATACATATGACTTGCCGAACTGAATTTGAGACCCTTAAATAAGACAAGTTCTTCATGCTGTGCATGATAATCATCGTGACCATTTAAGGCTACCACTCTGATCTTAGTATAATGCGGCTTTTATTCCTTCCCCACAAGCCTTGCCATCTTGGTCAAAACCCCCGCGACGGGTAGCCAATGATAAGTAAGGCATTCGGAGAGTTACAATGTCACTTCACTAACACGAGGCTACAGTTATGCCAAGCAGTCAGCCTACGACAATGCCGTTCAACACTAGCTGACGGCCAGATTGCCAACTCTCCCAAGCTTCTCGAGTCAAGCACGACGATTGATGGTTTTCTCATCTTTGCCAGCCAATAAGAACGGATATTCGAAAAGAAGGAGAGACAAGGGCCAGAACTCTAGTCCCTGGAAAACGCCTTCTTAAATCTGCCTCTCAAATTCTTTCTACCCAAATTTCATGAGCCTTGGTGATTGAAATTGAGACCAACAGGGAATAGTATTGGTGGCTGTGAGGAAATCTTGACCTTTTGCACCTTGATAAGATGGTACTACCGGAAACGTTACAGACTCCACGATGGTGTGATAGTTGTTAACATTTGCGAGTAGCTACCTGTACGCAGGACCTTCAATGATTGCATAGATAGGGATTAGGTCAGAAGACTCGGTCATGTGATCAGTCTGAATGGTCTTCAATGCTAGACAGTATTCTTGAGCTTATGGGATCGATTATGCCAAAATTGCACCTTTGACGTGGAGATACATATCCACCATAACGGATATCTATCGCGGTAAGTTTAGGGACCTTGAGGATTCAGGGTATCTTCCAAGGCCCAACCGTGTACTTCTTATCCAAGAGGAAAAGAGTCCGAGTCAGCAATGTACATGTTTAGGTTTGCCTCTGACCCGAGTACTTATGAGTTGCGATTCCATTGATAGGAATGATGGCCCCAAGATTTTATCATCTCCCAAGTAAACCAGTTGTAATCCCGACAAATGATATCAAATAATCATGAGGTCGTCTCTCAACGCGTGGGATGAGATACTTTCGTATAATATATGTTTGCTATGCATATGAATGGAAGGAAGACATTCGGCCGGGCGCACTAGGAGATAATCGTGGACTTGTCAGATATGGGAATGGCAATATATTAGCAAAAAGATGGTGAGGATTCCTGCATCTCTTCCCCATTCGACTTCTGGAAAGAAGTGCAGTATGTCCGCACTTGACACGTAACTTACTTTCGACTCTCGAGTTTCAGTCGCACCAATTTCAGAGATTGTCTTGATAGTAAGAAAGCCTTATCAGTACCTAGGTATACATGATAGGAGTGGATCAGCAGCGTACACCAATTAGAGTGGTTGAATGTAACGAGGCTACGGCCTTTGCTCATACAGTATTAAGAACCATCGAGGAAGGTAATAAATTCCGGTGTGAAGAAAAAGAGCTAACACTAAAGTCTTAACCTAACTGCCGTGGATACTAGGGCTGAGTTGTGGCGGCGTATAT
Source organism: Myriosclerotinia duriaeana (assembly GCA_002162615.1). NCBI lineage: Eukaryota > Fungi > Ascomycota > Leotiomycetes > Helotiales > Sclerotiniaceae > Myriosclerotinia > Myriosclerotinia duriaeana. The sequence goes on from NGKI01000005.1 coordinate 1,765,272, forward strand.
TTATACATGTTACCCTTTTGACTCATTCGTTGCTGTACCCCTTTGTTGATGCACCCTACTTTGATTCATAGGTAGTAAGTAGCAGTTAGCAGTTAGCAGTTAGCAGTTAGCAGTTGTAAATTTTAATGAGTACATACATAGTATGTGGGCGGCAGACTGCAGATGTTGCTTGGAGATGACTTCACAATTCAGTATGATTGGTGTCCATTGGTAGGCAGAACTTGACAAAGGGATGTTGTATCAACTGACCCCCCCCATACAATCAAATACTAAAAGCTTTATCATTCAATCGGAAAGGATCAGACATGTAGCCGGTGACTCGGTCAACGGATGAAGGTGTATGATATACTCTATTTGAATGCCCCCTTTCATATGTTATAAAGTTGAATCATCATTGAATTATAGAATAAAAACCTTGATGAAGAAGACGATAATCCTTGAAGGTATATGTATCAATATGCAATGACCGGCAGTGTGAATGGTGTGTATCTGTGTATGTGTGTGTATGTGTGTAAATAGCTAGTACTTATTAGGAGGTAAAAATGAAGTAATACAATCCCTCCTACTTTATCTGCTCTGCTCTGCTCTGCTCTGCTCTGCTCTGTTTTGCTAGGCAATAATGATGGTAACGAATCTAATGATACCTAGACGGTATTATTATTATGTCGAGATTGCGGAGATGATGTATTTAATTGACCAATTATATTGATATTGATACTGGTTTGTGAGAGGTATAAATTATAGAAGAAAAGAGGAGAATTGAGGATTAATTGAGGATTAATTATTAATTGTATTGATGATTGGTTTAAAGTGAATAAAGAATGTAAGATGCAAGTGGAGTGGGGAGGTTTCTAGCCTGTAGTGAAAGAGTGAAAGGGTGAAAGGGTGAAAGGGTGAAAGGTAGGTAAGAGAAAGGTTGAGCTCAAAAGGTTTCAATTTCTTTTCTTATCGATTAGCCGATATTTCGTTATCGAAGAGTAACTTAAAGTGAGTTATTACCGAATGCAGGTTTTGGCTTTTTGATTGCTGTGTGTGTGTTCTCACTGGTGACTGCTTACATAGGTAATTGTTCCTGTCCCTATCACTTCCAAGGTTCTTACTAGGTAACCTGGAAATGGAAATGTAAATGTAAATGTAAGGTAAGGTAGGGTAGTATTACAGTATTACCTGGTACTATAGGTAGGTACTCACTACTACCTAAGTACTTTGTAGGTAACCACTTGGAACCTTGGAACCTTGGAACATGGAAAATAATGAACCTCACTTCACTTTGATATCCTCACTCATCACAGACTTCATTCCATCATTCCATCATTCCATCATTTTCATTGTTCATAATAATAATTGAATGAATAAAATCTAAACAATTCCAGGTTTGGAGATAACATCCATATAATAAATAATATATCATCATCCATCCATCCATATGTTTTATATTGTCTCATATTAGGTTATCATTCTATCATTCACCTCCAAATAAATAATAATAAATCTTATCAAATCAAGTATCATTCTAATTATCATTCTTATTGTAATTGGTCCATCACGAGGCTCAATTCTACACTATTTCATCATTCATTCATCATTCAATCTACCCACCTACCGAGTACTCTTTTACTTTTACCTACTACCTACCAAGATCAACATCAACATCAACATCAACATCAATATCAAAGACCAAGACCAAGATCAACATAAAATCAAACCTTGGAACTATCAACAAACTATCAACAAACTATCAAAATACAGATACAGTCCTGTACCACACATACATGCATGATTCTTGATCCTCCTTGATCCTTGATCACCATCTGAACTTCCCGTCAACCTCGTTGTACCACTATAACTTCGACAACTTCACTTCTTTACTTCTTCACCAACTACCAACTACCAACTTACACAAAATCTTACAACTTATCCCATCCAGATTCCCCTTTATTCTTGCGCCATAATTTCATCCATCAATCAATCAACAAATTGAAAACCCATTTAATGTTTTCTAATTTAAACCAAAAAAGATACATCTCGCAGCTCACTCGATTCATTGTCCCAGCTTTACCTACGCCTCATTAAAAAGCCTAATCGTAAAGATGTCCGTTGCTTAAAAGTCCCGTACCCACTTCAAAGCACCTCACCCCAACAACAACAACAACAACAACAACCTTCTTTTCCACTACCAATACCCATACCTTGGAGGAAACCGATACGGCCCTCTACTGGAATCTTGGACTACACCTACCCAGAGATAAAGCTATAGAACCCTCAAAAAGACACAAATTATTGAACTACGATGGATGCCCAAGTTATGTGGTATCTTGGAACCGCTTTAATTACCATCTAGAACTCCGTCTGTTGATGTGCGAATCCTGGGTACGAGCATCACCTTACTGCAAATACCAGCGCATCTTGCATCTGCTTCTGAGACGACAGCTTGCTACGATTCAACATTCTACGTCAGCAATTATCATATAATGCATCAACATCCTCGACCATCACCTAGAACGGCCTCACCAGCCTCGTCACTACGAACAAACCCAACTCGAACAAACAACCCTAGAGAAGAAAGCCGAACGGGATATTCGAGAACAACTCCCGAGATGCCACATTACCAAGAGTTAGATGATGCTAGTGGAGATGGTGGAGTCATGCCTACTGGCCCAAGTCCAGAAGCGATCAAAAGATTGGATCAAATCCTACAAGTCAGTCATACTCAATCACCATTCATCTTCGGGTTGCATTTGAGACAACGCTAACCTGGAATCTCTTTAGAACTTCCACATGAAAGCTGCGATTATCATTTTGGGATCGAGAGTAGGACTTCCTGTAATCTTCACCAAAGAAGGACCCAAGAAAACTAATAAATGGGTATGCTCGTACTGTCATGATTTTTCAAATGGATCCTGCCATAACTAACTACACTCTCAAATAGTTTCAAATCGAAACCGACGATACTGATGCATATCGAGACGAGCTTAACACATGGCGGATGTGCGGCGGCTTCCAGAATCGGCCACCGCCACTGATAATAGAAACATACCTCGATACTTCCCACTTGACGAGTAGCCAAAGATTGGTTATCGTGGATGATCTGGGGAAGCGATGGGATGCTTTAGATGCTTTAAGCAATTCAAGTGGTTCGAGTGATGGACGTAATGAAATCATTCTAGAACGTTGGAGAATTGAGCTCAGAGACATTCCCGGGGAGCAGACCTACGATTTTGGATCTACACTACCCACTATCTACAAAAAGTGTATTGTCTTCTTTCGCTCATTATATTCAACTGCCAAACTTGTGCCGACCTGGAAATTTAAGAAGAACCTGGGAAAGAGTGGATCGCCAACAAATGCATTGATTGTTAACTGTCGTATTACAAACGGTGATACTCAACCACGTCGAATCGATGGCCTGATGCAACCTATATTTGACCATAGTGGCCCAGTTACCTCGACTTACGTTATTGGTTCGACTGACACTCCAGCTGGTCCAATCTTTACCGAAGTAACATATCGAAATGATTGCAACTTTCGTGTTGATGACTCTGAATCTCTTCTCAGCTCCAGATTTATGGGTGCAGATGAACATTTCTTCGCGCCCTCCTTGGCCGCTAGAGAGGACTTGAATCGACGTTCTACAAAGCAAACTGAAATTGGCTCCCTTCCAGCACATAGGCGGCTTACCGATGATTCTGGTCCAATTCAAACGTATGGAAGTTTATCAACATTCCATGGAGATGCTCCACCAAGAGGCTCGAGCCCAATATCCGCCTTGAGGGCCCAGAGACCTATGGGCTCAGATACGAGCTCCCCACCTGTAGGATCTCTACCACAATCACGTCCATCACTCACTTCGAGGGGCTCCTTGAAATCATTAGAAGGTATCGCGATGGCGAGGAGACCATCATTATCATTTCAGCCATTCAAGGCAGGCTCCCTATCTTCCTCACCAAGCCGTGCCACTTATGCGGGGGAAACTCTACCTGCATCTCCAGGATCTCTACCGAGAGCATCCGGTATCAGTGCATTGGCACAAGCAAGAAATCGTTCCTCTCTTACAGCTGGAATGCCAGCTACCTTGAGAGGTGGCCCCGTGGCCTCAGACAACGCCATTCCAACATCCGTCTCAAGCTCACCAAAGCCCGCTCCAATCAGTCGATACAGTAGCAGCTTTACTCATCGCCGAGGCAGGTCTTCGTACGGGGCTGCTAGCAAATTGGTAGACGATGATCAAGGCAGCAGTGGCAAGCAGAGTCTTTCGTCTTCTGTGCAGCCAGGCTCTGGTGTTCTTGCAGAAGCTGGCACAGGAGGGAGTTCTGGATCTTTGCAGACTGACGATGACAACATCTCTGATTTTTTGAAACTCTTGGATAGTAAAAAGACCTTGCAAAGCTTTGAGCCTTCTGGAGAAGCGTCGAAAAGAAGAGCCACGGCACAATTATCCAAATTTCAATCAATGCGTGAATCGCACAATGCTTTGACGGATTCTATGGCTTCCTCGACCATGCTGCAACGATCTTCGAGCTCCTCGAGTCGACAGTTGTCTAGTGTACCTCCTATGGTTGCTGCCACTTCGATCTCAGCATCGTCATCGCCTGGCAAACCCATCTCGCCGCACACCCCTCACACCCCAGCAATACCTTCACGATTAAGTGCGAATTCGATAGCGGAGTACGATCAACCACGAGGGCTCAGTCGACGTAGTAGGACCACAGAGGCAAGGATAGAAGATGTTGAAGATAACAACGATCAACCAAACGATGCTGGAACAAACGCTATTGACATCCCTACCTCGCCCAGACCTTATTATCCTCATGCTCGGAGGTCCAGCTCCGTCGCACAGCAACATAGAGCATTAGCAATTGAAGATGATTTGGGCGATCTTCCATATGGAGTACATAGAAGCATTAGCTTAGGCGCCGATGATCGAGAGCCACCAAGTCTAAGTACCCTTTTAAATATCGGGCAAGCCTCGGAGGTAGCATCTCCAGATTCGGAATCCCCATCCCTACTTCAGCCTGCTCCTCGCATTTCCGAGGGCTCCGCTGCCATGTCTCGCCAAGCCTCATCGTCTTTGGAAGTTCACGACTCAGAAGTCCCTCAGCTTTCTCGATTTAGTGGTCCAGGATCTGCAAACTCACCATATCGTCCACGTCTCGGTAAGACTGGAGGGCGTGGAGTTACCCCACCTCAAACAGGTTCTTTTTCTAGCCTCTTGGTGGATAGGGGAAGTGGAAGCGGCAGTGAAAGAGCTGGTGGCGGCAGATATAGTTTCAGTAGAGGTATGGGACCATATGAACCCGATGATGAGCCACTCCTCTTTGATATGAGTGAGATTGGGCGAGACCTCTCTCGAAGAAGCATCGACGAACCTAGAGGAGGATACGAAGCAAGTAGAGGAGGGGATTCTGGCTCAAGCAGCCGCAGAGGCAGCCGATGGGGCAGGTAATATATTCCAACATACGAAACACAACTTGAGACGGACTCTTCCGGGGAAGCACGTTTCAATAATTGATGAATTACAGGTCATTTACGATTATAAGATAGTTGTATAGTTTGGAGATACATAGCAGAGTGCGCGTTGATTTTATTTTTATAGCCATCGGGTGGAGTTTAGGTTTGATCCTTTCACCCATGTTTTTACTGATTAATTCTCCCAGGGGTGGCGAAGGGGACCTTGGTTTCCTTTATTTTGGCGCATCTCGTGCTTGTATTTATTTATACTGATACTGATGCTTCGGGGAAAGGGTATGGTCGGTCACAAATTGAACGGGCTGTTTAGTTTGGATGGTTGGATTTGATACCTTTGGTGTTTTTGAGAGTGATGGATGGATGGATAAGGTGGAAATGTATTAGGGCGAATGAAATGAGAATATCGCTATCACTATCAACATTTACAATATGAAAAAACTCTACTCATATTTTGCAGTAGGTAGAGAGATATAAAAAAAAATACCATACACGCATCCATACCGTTGTTGTAGGTTGTTTTGCCAACCTTGTATCTTCCTCCAAAGCATTCAAGGTTCCCCACAAAAGCCGGAAGATTACCTAATAAAGCTAGGCCCAAACTACATATCCGCAGATCCGAGGTCCGCTCGGCACATGGGTAGCTTTCCCCGCATACATGGGAGAAGCTAGATGAGACGACAACTACACTGGTTTGTTAAAGTCACAATGATTTACATACTCTACTCTGAAGAAAGAGTGCCTAGGAGAAGAAAGAACACAATATTCCAAGGTTGTTTTAATAATATCAATCACTTTAGCACTCATTGCATAACATACCATTAGAGCCTTGTTATTACTCGGCACTCTCAGCATTCACAAGACAATAGCACTGCCTATACTGCCCCTAACTATACATTAACATTCTATATTCGACCACAAGGAGTACCACATGAATTGCAAATATCCACCGATATCTAGACAAATATAAGGAAAGCTGCAAGACAGACAGATCTCTACCATGTCTGCCATACGGGTTGCACCAACTGTGAGCATTAATCTTCCTTTCTATACAGGGGGGCCAGGGGGCATCATTCAGTACTCTATGCTACGATCTATAGATGACAATAATCTGGCCACCATGCTAGATTCCAATCCAATCTTGTTCCCCAATACCCCACAGCACTTCAAACAACTAACAGGACAACTTAGAAAGCGGCCAGGGCAATGAACCTCCTTCGCACAATCCAATATACACACCCACCCTCTTGTCCCTGCCACGGCAACCCCGCCCATCACCACCATCATCAACCATCCTCCAATCTGTTAAGCCATGCCAAAAGAAGTCTGCAAAGAAATTACGCCACACCAATTGATACCAGCAGACAGAAAGAATATGCATTTGAGATGGCAGCCAGCAGCATCAGGTTTGGACCAGGAGTTACAAAGGAAGTGGGTATGGACTTTAAGAACTTGGGCTCCAAGAGAGTTCTGGTGGTTACGGATCAGGTTGTGAAGGATTTGGATGCTATGAAACAGGTTGTTGAGGGGTTGAATAGGGAGGGGGTGGAGTTTAGGGTGTTTGATGCTTGTAGGGTGGAACCTAAGGATACTTCGTGAGTTTCCCTGGGGGTGCAGTGTTGTTCCCAGAGATATTTCTTTTTAGTTCACCCTATCTAGTGTTTGATCCTTTCATATATTGGTGTTGGCCGAGGGGCAAGAGATGAAAGTATTGCTTCAAGTGGGGCAACTGCATTATTTTCACAATTGGTGGGATATCTGGAATGACTGTCCAGAAATCATCACGTGTCTAACAAGTACAAACAGTGTCAAAGAAGCAATTAAGTTCTCCAAAACCTACCAACCTGATGCAATTTTAGCAGTTGGTGGTGGTTCGGTCATCGATACTGCTAAACTCATGAACCTTTATACCTGTTATCCTGATGCAGACTTTATGGACTTTGTAAGCATGATTGGTTCACTATAAACTCTTTCTCATTACAACGATTCTGCTACCCAATATCAACTCCGTTTCCTGGTTTATCCTATGCTTTTTTTAATACATCACTCTACTCCTTGTTTCCCCATTTCTCCCCAAAAACCTTTTGACGGGCAGCTACTGACTCCCAGACTTTTGTAGGTAAATGCTCCACTTGGAAAAGGTAGACCCATAGACAAAACTCTCTTACCACTTATAGCGGTTCCTACTACCGCCGGAACTGGTTCCGAAACGACTGGTACAGCCATCTTTGACCTGGTTTCACACAAAGCCAAAACTGGTATTGCTCATAGAAATCTCAAACCCTTACTTGGCATATGTGATCCTTTGAACACTCGTACCATGCCTTCAGCCGTACATGCAAGCTCTGGCCTCGATGTTTTGTGTCATAGTTTGGAGAGTTGGACTGCGATTCCTTATTATGAAAGAATTCCAAGACCAACCAATCCGATTAATAGACCGTCGTATCAGGGTGCTAACCCCATTAGCGATATATTTTCATTACAGGCATTAAAGAGTACGGCTAAGTACCTGCCACGGGCAACTAAAGATCCAGAGGATCATGAAGCACAAAGTCAAATGTTGCTTGCGGCAACATTAGCTGGTGTGGGCTTTGGTAATGCGGGTGTACATTTGTGCCATGGTATGCATCCCCTTCCCTGTCTTTGCCATTCTGTACTCTATTCTGGTCGAACGGAGGACTGTAGTCAGCCTTTTCAAAGTCCAGAGGAACGAGCAGATGAGATAACTTGTTTTTAATCATGCCCTAACACATCCAGGAATGTCTTATCCAATTTCTGGTCAAAATCCAGGATACACTCACCCTGGATATGTTACCAAGACCCCAATTATTCCTCACGGCGTATCAGTCGCTGTCTCTGCCCCTGCGGTATTCCGCTTCACTGGTGCTTCCAATCCCGAACGTCATCTTGCTGCCGCCGAGTGCTTTGGTGTCGATATCTCTAATGTTAAAAAGGAGAGCGCTGGTGCTGTATTAGCCGAAGCATTAGAGAAGTTTCTTGAAGAACTGGGAGATCAGCCAAAGGGTCTCAAAGATTTGGGTTTTAAGAGAGAACATATTGATGGATTGGTAGAAGGTACGATACCGCAGAAGAGAGTATTGATGTTGGCACCAAACTTGGCAGAGGAAATAGGAGAGGAGAGAGAACAATTAAGAGCACTTTTCGAAGATGCTATGGGTGATTAATTAAAATAACTCTGTATATATTGCTAGACAGGCCTAGTCTTCGGGAATTTACATTGTTGTTTGATTGATGGATCTTTGCCCGGATGTTGCCGCCTTAGAAAGGAGGTATCTCCCTCAACCTCATTCACTTTTTCCCACAACATAATATTTTCGGTCGGATTTCACCCAAGTGAAGATATTATTGGTCTTGAGTTCATTTGTCTATACTTCGTTTTACAAATACTGAGGTTATCCTTCTGTCCAAAGCAGAAGTTCGATCTGGTTTTATTTGAGACTTCTTTGGTCTTGAGTCTTGATTTTATTCCTCCTTTCCCCCCTCTTCTTTTGAACCCTTCACAAAGACCTTCAATCTTTTTATGTCAATACCTAGATATATTAAGAGTAATAGACAGACAGTGCGCTGTGCCTCTGTCAAAGAAGGATTTTATTGAAAGAGCGCAAGAGAGTTGATTTCAAGTTATTCGAGGAGGAAGTTCAATCGTTTTACGCTTCTCCTGGGCCATACTTCTAACCCATCCATTTTCGTCATACTTCTTTCTATTCAGATCGCGTTATACTTCTGTTAGGAAAGATTCGATTCAAGAGATCTTGCGAGTATCTTTCAATCCGCGAATTTGAACAGTTTGCGCCTTTTTCATCAGACTTCGATCCAATTTGGTCCATTTCGATTCGATCCCAAGTCAAATCCTTCAACTGTTTCATCCAATCTATCCCCAAAACACACTTCAATCATCTCTCATCATTGCCACCGCAATCATGTCTAATCGCATAACATCCTTCTTCAAATCCGCGGCTGGCGTTGCCAATGGTGTTCTTGGAAATACAACGAGCACCCATCAAAATCAAACCTCCCAAACCTCCTCTCACGCACCCAATCAAGCTGGCCCCTCGACCTCAACAGCAGCACTCACCACTACCAACAGCCGAACTAGTTACAATCCGCTCCACACTACCAGCTCCACATACACCAACCCGAGCGAGAACATGCCGCCCACGCCGAGCTTGAAGGCGGTGGACGAGGTTCCGGGATTGGCGATGGATGCGGCGCCGGGGAGGGCGCGGGGCACGGGGG
>NGKI01000005.1:1775637-1848202 GCA_002162615.1 Myriosclerotinia duriaeana
AGAACCCCCTCCGCTCCCACCCCATCCGTCCAAGCACCATCTCCTCGGGCACCGCCCCCACCACCTCTTCCGTCTACACGGCGCACTCCTCGCTCCAATCGCAAGCCTTTCGTCGCTCCTACCCTGCGGCCATCCACGGCTTCGACTTGGCTGCCATGGGCGGCGTCGGTCCCTTGGGTGCTCTGCATGGTGCCGGTCCCGATGGCCCCGCTGTCATGGCGCGCGGGTCGGCGGCGCAGCGCTATAGCGCGACGAGCAGCGGCTCGCGCACGAGCAGTTTTCTTCGTCGCGCCAGTGTTAGTTGGAAGGGGATGAATATGAATTTTCTGCGCAGTCATCTTTCCGGTGGTGGTGGTGGTGCGGGTGTAGGTGCGGGTGCGGGTGCGGAGCAGCATGCTGGTGCGAGCGGAACACTTGGGGTTGGGGATGAGGGTGGAGGAGTTGGGATGGAGGGGATGGAGAGAGCTGGGGAGAGAGATGGAACTGGGGATGCTGCTGGTGGTGGTGCGAGAGAGAGGGGCATGGATGGTTTGTATATCTTGATATTTCTTTTCTTTCTTTCTTTCTTTTTTCTTTCTTTCCTTCTTTCTTTTTCTTCCTCTTTTCTCTCGGTGCGGATTTACTAATAATGATACCGAGTGCAATAGATGCGGAACGAAGACGCAGCCATCGTGAATCCTTGATCCTACCAAAATTCGAGTGGGAGGATGAGTTTTTGGGCGGCGATGATGCGGATGATGCGGATAATGCTTGAAAGTTTCGGCCGGTGCATACGTGGGTACTACGGGACAGGGTTTGCATATGCTGTGGGCATGTGCTGTGGGCATAAGCTGGGGGCATAAGCTGGGATGGATGGGTATCGTATCGAGGTTGCTGCTGAGGTTGCTGGTGGGGGAAGGGGGAAAGGGGGGAAGGAGGCAGCTGTGGTGATTGATGATGATGATGATGATTATGGACTGACTGACTGGCTAGAATGAAGGGGAGAAAAAAATGGGGTTGGGGATTTGAGATTTGAAGTTTGAGATTTGAAAATAATAAAAAGTAATTGCTTGCATGGATTTTTGTCACTGTGATGTGATGGGATGGGATGGGATGTCCGGGTGTGGGTGAAGGGATTGGAGTGGATTGGATTGGATTGGATTGGTGATCTTGATTGATTGATTGATTGAGTGATTGATTGATTTGTGTTGATTACCGTTGAATGAATGAATGAATGAATATTAAAACTAGGAGAATAAGAATCAGTATCCATTGCACAGATAATTTTGCATTAGAATTAGAAAGATATCTTGAAAATCCATATATATATATATATATCAAATTAAATGAATGGATTTATTACTTGGAGGAATAAATAGTACCGAGATACTACTGTAGGTAATCAATTGAACTTGATATAACGAATAGGAATTTAGATAAGCAATCTATTTTGAAGATTTGAAGATTTGAAGGTATGGATAGTTGGGCTTTGGAGATGGGGATTTCGGGATCGAGTTGGTTTTAGAGATGGGGGTTTGGGATGGGGGTTTGGGATGGGGGTTTGGGATGGGATGGGATGGTTGGTTTGTTTTGTCTTGTCTTGTGTTGTGTTGGGGATGTACTTGGGGATGTACTTGGGGATGTACTTGGGGATGTACTTGGGGATATACTTGGGGATATACTTGGGGATATATTTGGGGATATATGAATGGATAATACTATATACTAGTAATAGTCGGCTCCCGAGGTCTTCATAAATCAGCCATTGGTTCCCAGTTGGGGAAAATGCTTTTCTACTATAAGCGGTTGTTTTTTTAGTTATAAATGTATTGATAAAGTTACAAGTTTTTATACTTTAATTGTTTAATTATATAAGATTTAGAAACTTAGCTTCAAAATTGATGGATTGGTGTTAAGAGATATAGATTTTTTATTGAAATTTTCTGTTTTATTTTATTTTATAGAATTGTTAAATTTTTTTAAAAGAAAATCCATCCGTTTACAAAATACATTCGCTTTCCCTAATTGGAATCTAGGTGGCCGATCTATAAAAAGCCGACTATTAACTCCTATTATTACAATATACCCATCGCTAATTAACCGAAGGAGATTTCTCACCCAAAGTTTTGAATCTAGCCCAATATGCAGTGAGCATAGATTGAGCCGCATACTTTTATGAAGTTTCATGATTCATTTCTTCAAATTGATACCTGTCCATGGACTATGCTTTATTAGTATAAAGGATGGCAGTATCAGAGATATTGTACGTTGCGTTGGACTGATAGTAAGAAGCCGGCGTAAGCCTCTAGGTGCTTTTGTGTTCCATAACCAGTAACAAGCTAGCTACGATAATCTAAAATCTCAACTGTTTGGGAGGTCTTTCCCATCATGATATCCATGTCATTTGAGCCACTTCCGATTCGCTTGATACTACTATTGCTGACTCCATCCCGAATGCAGTGTTTTAGAAAGACTCTTTGGAATATTCTAAAGATCTCTGGCTATTTCTATGTTTTTGCTGGCGAGATCAAGGTGGCGTTTAAGGGGTGTAATATGAAGCAGTTCACACTGTTTAACTCCAGTAATGTTGTCACAAACTTGTTGAATTTTGTATCAAGTATTCACCATTCACAAGGCCATAGCTTCTGATATTCAATAATAAAAGTTGTTTTCATTAACAAAGCTATTCAGCTTAACCAGATACTCCTTTACTCCCAAACAATCGCACATCAACTAGCTCAGTTTCTTGTCCCAGATACCCTTGATTTTTTCTGGCCGAGGATGGCTTCCGCCCATAGAACTGCAAAAAGAATCTCCTCCTACAATACAACCAACTGTTAACATGGCTCTTATGACCGTGACTCCCAATTCATCCACCCAAAAATTTCTTCGACATTAACATACCTCTTGCAAATTTCCAATGCCTACACCCCATAAATTCTATCCGGAAAGAGATTGAACATCCTATTCACGAGTGCTTCCGGAACAGCACCATTCTCCGACTCGCGTTGGACTTCATCGGTCCACGCCCGCTGAGCAACCGTAGGTCTTTTTTCGAAGTCCATGTGAGACTCCTCCACCGGTGGCTCGACCCAGGCAGCCTTCTTTGGTGACTTGGTGGATTGCCTCTCAGGCGAAGGGGATGGGCTAGACGGTGGATCTGAGAGCTCTGGTGATTCGGATGGTGCGGGTGAGCCAGACGGCACATCTTGGGCTGTTTGTGTGGTCGAAGGCTCGTCGGTCGTTGGAGTCGCTTCTCTATCTCCTTGCTCATTGGAAACCGGACGCTGGCTGCGTGAATGTGGAAGCTGGGATAGGTAATCTTTGTGAGATCTAGAAGAACTCATGGGTATGGATTTGAAATTTGTTCTGAAAGAGGCTATCTGCGGATATGATGTTGTGGAAGATGTTGAGATTTATAAATCACGAGTCCTTGAAGGTGATCATATACATAATGGTAAGAGACCGTACGTGTTGTTCAATATTGTCGTACCAACTCCTAGTGCACTCTCCAACATAACAAAACTTCATCTCGCAGCCTAGGCCATGGATCTTGATCCGTATCATGGATGTATCATAACGAATGCTGCGTTTTTCAGAGGCTAACCCGGCAACCTTGACGAAAGTACGGTGCGAAAATGCCTCTAGACTTGGAATTAGCTCACATATTTCGTGCGAAATGCAACATATTTCAAGTTGAGGATATTTTTACCCCAGCTGAAACTTTCGCTGATTACACGTGAGTTATTACACTGGCAGGGTTACGAATCTTTCAGTTATGGAGCCAAAGGAGCAGAGAAAAAAGCAGATTGGATTCTAATTTCTATTGGGGGATAAGTTCTATATGTACAAATGAGGAAGTATATGACATCATTAGCGTCGTATTTGACTGAAGTAAATACTACTACCTAGCTAAACATTCGAGATTTTTTCTCAGGAGAAGGACCCCTAATCCTTATGAAGCTTTACTTTCTCTATAACAACATACTAGGAACTATATCACTTAGCCCACCAGACCTTAAAAGTCCCCCATTTATCCCGCTTTAATTTCCGTGCAAATTTACATACTGTAGCGTAACCTGTTTTGTTGAACTAAAATCATACTCAAGACAGTGATAATAATACTTCCAGTATCAAAAATCATCGTTAAGAGATGAGATGTCATCGGAGATTGTTCTTCTGCTGCCTTTAGTGGCGTATTACATAGACTCTACTAGCGAACAAATTAGATCACGAACACAACCTCTTAGTCATGTTACTACTGCTGCTGGTCCCACGCCCTTCCAATGTTATCAAATTTCAGAAATCATGGGGGTATGCCAAACATTACAGATAGTAGAAGTTAGAGGATAAGCGTGTCCAATCTCAGTTCAGACGGTTGTTTATCTTATAGAATATGGATTCTATTTGCCCAGGCAGAGCGTATCTAATCGGATATTAAGCTAGTTTTTTACTGACAGTAATATGAGGTTTCTATACTGTGAAAGAGCCAGGGCGAGATACGGCATCCCAATAGTACACTGGGAGGAGATAACAGTAGAATAGGAGCTTAGTAATAACACATAGGAACCAACAAAACTATATACAATATTAATGCTATACTGTATTCAAAAACGCAGTAATGATTGTCTCGATCTCTAATACATGATCCAAAGTGAAATAAATGATCTTCAACACACAGGGACCTTCTAGTTCGAGAGCCCGTTCAAACAAGACACCTGTGCAGCTCAGCTGAGAGATAAAATGTGTTGGACCGCTTGCCGTCTAGCTTCTCTTTCATACTCACCCAGCTGTGTATGCCACAACCAGCCTCCAATGGCCGGCGCTGCACGGAGCTGATGGCGTTTCTATACCTCTCGCGGTAGAGCTGAGGCGCAGAAATGGCATCCATGTACGTTTCGATTCGCTCTTGCGCTTCGGAGTCATTTGCTGCATAGCTGTCCATTGGGTAGAGGACTGTACGGGCCACCGGCCGAGACGGATCTTTGTTCTTGAAATGGAAACAGGACAAACCTGGCTTTCCACGGTAAGGCCCAACCGAGCCACCAGCCATAATTGAATAAAACAGTTCGATCGCCTGAACGCTGGAATTGGGATCCATTTTGACATGCTTTTGCGCGATTTGCGACGCAGACGCGCCACAGTGTGCAACGTATACCTTGACTTCGGCATCCTCTGGGTTCGGCGATAAGCCAAGTGAGAAGTAGATGGGGTAGTCGTCGCCAGTCATGATGCTCTCTAGCAGTCTCCATGAGCTGGTCAGCCCCAGGCGCTCCAGAGCCTCTCGGGTCACCTTGTAAGCGTTTTGCCGCCCGGATGCTAGTGGATTCAAGTAAATCTTCCACTTCTCGAGTGTTTTTGAGGTAGCAAAACTGTGCCATGAGGCCAGCATACCCTCAGCATCCGAGGGGAAAAACAAATCTTGAACGAGGTTCAAGCGGTCCAGCGAGACCTTGGAGGGACCATACTCTGTCGCTATTTCTTCGGTCAAGCGCGAAGTGCTCTGTTGGAGGGCAGCTAAGCTATTTTCTACTGGCTGGGCCTCAATCAAGAAGCGCAACTCAGATGCTCCATTCTCTTGGGACAGAGCAACTGAGTACTCGAAGGGTGAGTGATCATTGCTCACGTCTGAAACCCAGGCTGACCGGTCCACGTCCTGTGGTACGGGATTCTGACACCATTCTCCCCCGGCAAACTTGAAGGCGTGCAGAAGCTTCTCCAGCGTAACCTCATCTTGTCCAACGGCTTCAGAAAGACGCCTAAGTTGCCGATTTGCCTCGCTAATATAGCTACCATTGATCACTTGGTTCATGAGAGAGGGGGCTGGAGCTGGAGCTGGAGCGGGAGCTGGAGCTGGAGCTGGAGCGGGAGCTGGAGCTGGAGCTGGAGCAGCCGGTCTGGTAGGCTTGATCGTAGCTGTGGTGCGTTTGAACAGGCGAACGAATTGGTGGTTTTGCGAATACAACGAGGTATCTGGTTTTCTCTTGTATATGAGATACATATCTGCTGTAAACTTGCGACTGTCAATATTATCAGCGCTACGAGATGTGCGGTGCATGGGACGTGTTTATCCGGTATGGAAGCTGGGAAAACTCTCACTGCAGGAGTGGTGGCGTGGTGGCGTGGCGTCGAGCTTACGTGAATCTGTCAACAAGACGACGTCTTAATGAATTTCTGGAAAGTATCCTTGATTTCGAGGAGATTCCTAGATATAAATCGGCGGGATATTGATTTTGACTTGAGACTAAGTGTCAATAGGAGCCTAGAGAAGTTGTGACCGCTGCAAATAGTTCTCCGAACTGAGCAGGCTGAGAGCCTACGAATGGGCGTCCAAAACATTTTAATGGTTCGATATCTCCGGCAACGAATAAGGTTACAGGCCATGCATTTTATCGAAAGGGGGCGGCCGGTGTACTAATTGAAGGATTGGTAATCGACAGTTAGTGATACGAACAAGTGGTGAGAGATTTGAGCCATATGTCCACATAAGGCAACGAAACGTTGAGGGGTCGCCATCTCTTCGAGGAGAAGGATTTCTCGCTCTTAACGAGTCGCACTTCTCTTCGTGATGCTGTAAATGAAGATTCTTAGGCGGCACAGCGTATCCTGGTGCGGCAGGATCTATTCTTCTACAGCGGTGCGTATCAATCTGCGGCACAGCCCTTGGCTTGTATGGTTGCAAGTATATTAAACACAAGACGAAAAAGATCCACCAATCCTCGTTCTAAGACAAGTATTCAAAGCCGGAAAACGAACGAGGTAAAAAGTAGCATCGTACGAAGATGTAAATGAAGGAAGATGACATGAAATATGGTAGTACAGCAAACTTGTCAATGCCATTGATTGAGGAATACAAGCACAAATACAAAGATCTAATTTCCGACGACGGCAACAGTAAAGGGAAATGCTTCAGCTGGAAAGACAGTAGTGGGTATGTCTGTCGCAGGGGGGAGGTGGGGTAGAATCACCAGTAGGTGCATGGACTCGTAGAACACGTATTTTGTAAACAAAAACTCAACTCTAAAACTGATCAAAGTATCAACAATTATAAATCAATTACAAAATACCAGTCTCCTTTTCGAAACGAGGAAACCTCCGAATAATAAACGTTACTATTATTGTTCCGAACCTACAGCGGACCTTCGGCGATTATATTACGGGCCGACATGTAAAAGCTAAAAGGGGCTATCCGAGAAAAGTCTATTATATGAATCTAGCAATATCCTTGTAGAAAACTCGCTTGTAGAGATTTTGTAGATATGTAATAGGGCAGTAGCGGACCGATGACGCAACTTGTTTTGTACAGAAAACCTTGGAATCTTTTAAAACCTTTCAGATTCCTTTTAGATAAAACTAATGAAAAGTCTTAACCTATTTCTATAACTAATAGTCGGCTCTGACTCCTTGTATATGATCTTTTATCGGCAAATTACTCTTGTACTACAAAAAGTGAAATAAATTACTCTTATGTTATAAAAACTAATGAGATCCTTCCGATTATGCCATTTAGATTCTAGCTTAAAAAGTAGATTGCCTCTCTACGAAGTTAGAGGTTTCCTGCGATCCAGCCCTTTGACAAGGTAGACAAGGGTCAAAATGGGCCCATTTTGGATACAATGCAAAGGTCACGTTTCCTAAGTAGAGAGAGTAGAGAGTTACTTCCTTAGATAGATGGGGTAGGGGGGAGGTAAGTCTCTGCTTAGGAAACATGACTTTGAACCAATCAGCTGAGTAGAGAGGCCTCTTGCCCTAGCCAGATATCTATAATAACCTTGGAAGGCTAGAATCTACCCTTCAATCATAGATTCTAAAGTAGGTTAGATTCTACCCTTTTAGGAGCTTCGCTGATAAATTAATCCGACCGAAATTTAAGCGAATCTTACTTCCTACCCCACAAATTTTTGCTTTGGTCCTTCAACTCCAATCTCTCTCCATTATACCATACCCCTTATGCCCTCTACCCTTATATGATACCTAAAACTCCTAATTCCTAAGTAAACAATATGCGATAACTTCAATAGCGAACAAAGGTCAATAGCATACAAAGGTCAATAGCATACAAAGCGATATCGTGCAAAGCATATATCATATGCAAAGGTATTAATATTAAAACTTATAGGAAAACTTTGGGCTAATCGTTCAATTTACCCCCTCTAAACTTGATTAACAATATAAAATCAAACCGACGAAAAAGTTTCCGAATGACCCACTACACCTATGGCATATTACTCGACACCCTAGACTCGTAAGGCGCCTTCCCCAGACCCGCACGTTCCTCTAGTTCCACGTAGTGGTGTGTGTGGACCAGTATGCGATCTGACTTTGAGTCATTGATTCCTCTTAAGTTTAAATCCAGATTGGATTCGGAAATCTTCGACTTGTGGTGTGATGAGCCTAGCATGCTGATGATACCAAGACGTCTGCGCAAGAAGCCTGCATGTTTGGTCCAGAATAGATGAATAGCAGGCGTGCAGCTGACCATGGTGACGATTGCACTTTCGATAATACTGGTTGCGGGCTTGTCAATGGGAGGCTCAGGGGGCGTGATATTGACAAACTTACGTGACAAGCAAAGCATTGGCAAAGTTTGTAGACGATTCCTGGGACTGCACAGTCTGAAAGTACAAACCTAATGCGCTGGATGCGATGGCGCTTTTGGAGGATGATGGTTAGAAAATTTTCTCAACTGCCTGAATCAGACGACGAGATAGAGCTGAGCTTACAGAAGACCCGTAGCGAATGCAATTCCCAATCCAATCTTCCTGCGAAGCGGCATCTTCAGATTCACGATAATTGGAATCGGAATGATGAATGTGATGAGATCGACGGCGAGCGATAGAGAGCCACGGGCAATCGTTGCGTTCGTGAGGTTTGTGACACATGAGACCAAGAATAGTGGCGTTGGCTTGTGAAGATCTGGGCTGCATGAGATGCTGGCAAACAACAGCGTTATCACGCCACCCAAAGTTCCAAAGATCATAAGCAATAGACATGTCCAGCGGAACCACTTCTTGACTCCAAAAACTCTCATGAGCATAGAAAGCAGAGGCAACTTCGCGCTGTAGATTGCACCGTTGCCCGAGGCGATTCCGACTGCAACAAGCTGCGAGCAAACATTAGCGAACAGCCTTGCAAGGAAATAATGTGGATAGAAGTCAACGCAGCTATACCCTTGTAAGATGTTCGATTGTTACATCATTGGCGTTTGAGTTCAAGACTGTTTTGAACTTAGTCAGTTCTTCTCTGTGCGTTCACATCTGAGATTGGTGAATACTTTACCTTGCATCAGCAGGGAGAACGCTACAGAATTCCATATCAGGAATAGGAGCGCAAGTACGCTGAAGTCTGGCAGATAACTTTTGTTAGCTATCGAGGATTCCACAGATATCGCAAAATCTACACCTACAATCATCAGAGTGGAGTTTTTGAAGGTGGTTGAAGTTGGTCCAGAGCCGTAGTGCAATGACGCTTGCAGTAAGTGTGCATAGGCCACTCGCTAACCCTACAAAGACTCTTGGCTTCAAGGCGGATGGTTGAACAATCGCTGCAATAGGGTTCATGTCTGCCATTGTGTTGGGTCAACGATGGCGTCAGCAACGACGTCAATCTTATACACACAAATCGCTGAGTGCAAAACGATTTTTAATATATACAACAGCTTTTTAATTGAACCAAAAACTTAAGAAGATTGTCGAGCTTAAATAAGAAGGGATTTCGGTCCAACCCGCTTCAACTATCCCTCCTGTCCTTGTTTCCAGGTTCGGGCACCCTAACCTTTCCCCGGGTATTTGACCTCTTAAGGTAGTGACCCTACCCTATCAGAGTTTCATAGGGTATTTAGCCTTAAAACCTAGTAGGTATTAAGTACCCACGGATAGAAATTATATAATCGTTTAATATAGTTATTTAAAATTAAGACTATTCTTAATTATAATAAACAATTATATACTATTATTTAACTTCAAGCTTTATTATTTATATAACAGTTTAATCTTTTCATTTTATATATCAATTATATAATTATACTTAGAAATATACTCATAGTTAATAATATTTTATAAAGTATTTATTCTATTCTTCAAAAGCATATTGTACCATTTTAGTCTTTTTTTTTTAAAAAAAAAGAATTCAAATTATTTTTATTTTTAAACTCGAATATTATAGTATTCTTTTCTTGAAACTAAAATAGTACGGTATATATATGATATATATATATACATACAATTCAAAATAATATTTATATTTTAAAGGGATTTTTCAAATATCCACTACCGGTAAGGACTATAGTATTATCTACCTTACTAGTACTTCGCCCGAATGAAACACTGCATAGGCGATATATGTTTGCGTCTGCGGACTTAAACATTGATTGTAATTGATTGCATATGCAACGTGCCTAGGGCCGCAAATTGTTCTATATCGGGCGGGCAGAGTCCAGACCAAGCTTACATGCAGATGACCCTAGCTTCTTGGTGGGTTGAGATACTCTCCCGCCCCCTGAAAAAAGGTTAAAATTTTTGCCCTACTCCGAGCCCAGAATTTAACCTTTATTCAGGGGGGGAGAGTATGTGCGGTTACACGGTTAAATTTCGGCTAACCTCAATTTGTAATAGCAACAACTACATCCATGCACTTGTTCAGCCCTATTATTAGCAGCTTGTAGCAAGAGCATCAAGCATTTCCACCACAACATACAACATTGTTATTAGATAGCATTCCCACTGCACAGTAGCTGGCAACTGCTATTTCTGGGTGGTTCGTTGAGACAGCATGCCTGTCAGGAGTTGAGACGGGGAAACTTACTCGTGCGGTGCAGCCTACGGAAAACCGCTGGCCGGCCGATGGGATGATTCTTTGCATAACCCCATGTCTAAATCAAATTCAGACGTTGTAGCTTTACCCTCCCGATGAACTTACCTCTTTCCTCCCTGATGTCTCGAAAAGTTTGGAAAGCCGGCCCTGCGAAATAGGCACAGCAGGAGCCGTGATCAAGACGGCCTTTATAATTACCTTTCAATTTCACTTCCCCTTCAACCCATTGATGTTACTTGACTTACTTCTATTGCCAACACTCTAAATCTGGTCTACCAGTTGATTTATTCTCCCACCTTCAATCATCATGCATTTAGCAACTTACGCGGCCATTGCCGCACTGCTGATAGGCGTGTATATTGTCACGCGTCGCCAATCGACTTCTTCGTCCTTGCCTCTGCCACCCGGCCCCAAGCCATTGCCGATAATTGGCAATTTACACCAAGCTCCTAAGTCCTATAGCTGGAGGACGTATCGTGAATGGAGCAAGCAGTTTGGGCCCATTGTTCACGTCAACATGCTTGGACAACCTATTATCATATTGTCTACGGATGAAGTAGCCCATGATATTTTGGCGAAGCGTGGAACTATATGTTCAGACCGACCTCGCCTTTTTGTAAGATACTACGCTCCCCGTTACCAGTTCGCCTTTTATGCGCAAACATAAGCTAATCCGGATGGGCAACTACAGTTGGCGACGGAGTTAGCCTTGAAAGGATTTAATATCCTCATGATGAACTACACCGAGCAATTCCGACAACATCAGAAGCTACAGGTCTCGGTCTTGAACGTGACTCCAGCAGCCGCATACCTCCCCTTCCAGACTCTGGAATCACAGCAATTGATGCACGACCTACTGGAAAATGCGGGCGGCGTTTCTGCTGATGTGCAAGGGCCTTTTCAGCGCGCAGTCGCTAGCATTATCCACACATTGCTGTTTGGCTTCCGTGTCAAAGACTACAACGACCCAGTGCTTCGAGCCGTTGTTAAACTCAACGATGAGTTCTCGGAGTTTGTCCAAGTTGGCGCACACATTGTTGACCAGTTCCCTATACTTAATAATCTACCCGGCTTCTTGGCCCCTTGGAAGGCAAAGGCTGAGAATCACTACAAGACCAAATTTGATCTGCGCGACAAAAACTTTCGGCGGGCCCTGGATTCGGATGCTTGGAATATATCAAAGCAACTCAAGAAGACTCTCGAAAAGGACGACAGCGCCATGCCGTTGCACGAGCTGGCGTTTGAGCTTGGTACTCTGATCGACGCTGCGCTGGACGGAACTACAGATAGCTTGATCTGGTTTGTGGTGGCTTGCATCACGCAAGACCGGGGCTTCGTCGCCAAGGCACGCGAGGAGATTGATGCTGTTGTCGGGTACGACCGACTCCCAGTCCCAAATGACAGGCCCAAGTTGCCGTACGTCACCGCCATTGTCGAAGAGATATTTCGTTGGCGGCCCGTCGGTCCAGAGGGTGTCCCTCACTTAAGCAAGGAGGAGTTCACTTACAACGGGTATACCATCCCTAAGGGGTCTATCATTGTGCCTAATGCGTGGACAATTTCCCGGGAAGAGGCTGTGTTTGGCCCGGACCCCGACGATTTCATACCGGATCGCTGGCTCGAGGAGGACGGCAAGACGCTCAGAGATCTCCCCTCTCCCGGCTTCGGCTATGGACGGCGGAGATGTCCTGGGCGGCATTTCGCCCGCAACATCATCTGGATAGTCGTCGCCCAGCTATTATGGTCATTCGACATCAAGGCTGGCCTGTCCGACGAGACAGGCGAGCCCATTCCTGTTGACCCTCTTGCATGCACCTACGGCCTAGTCATGCGAGCCTTGCCTTTCAAGGCTTTATTTAACCCCCGTGGCCCTTGGGTGCGTGAAGTGATCGCCAGAGATGGTGATACGTATAGCAAAGATCATGCAGCTATGCTCAACCAAATCGGGGCAGAGTTCACTAAGCTGTAGCCAGCTCTTTTCCTTTTTGTCCCTCTCTGATTCATGCACCTATGTAAAGCCACCTACTAAGCGTTAAAATACTAACAATGGAGTTTCGTGACGATGTGGATATGGCGAAATCTATTGTTATTTAATGATGTCAATAAATATCTGGGCCAATGGCGCCAAATTTCTTCCCTGTATTCTTCATCACATGATAAGGTGATGCTTTATTCATTACAAAAATAGTATCTCCCTAGTGCGAAGAAAGCCCATTGAGAACAAGATTTATTTGTGAGTAGTCGTCTGGTTAGCTGTCCCCCATTTGCCTTCTCCGCCCCACACACCTAACCCCCGACACTCTCAACATCCCGAATTTGGGGGGGTTCAGGTGGGATAACCGACCGGCGATTTCTGAGTACCTATTTAAGTAGAATGATACCCTAGACTTTACAAATACTAGAACCTGGGTACCCAGTACCTAAATAGGAGGTGAACTGTACGCCACAAATCAGCGCAGCTCTGCCGCTTCCTGTATACGTATGAGTATCATGTAGAGACCACTACTGGGGTGTACCCTGGCCAGTTATGGATACTTCATAATATGAAATGGTTCAATGGGGCCGATTCAGAGGATTCCGCCTAGTGATTTCAAATCGACCCTTGGCACTCCCAAGAGCGTTGATTGTGAACTTGAGTCCTGTGGTGCTGTTATTGTAATCCATAGATCTCTAACTAACTACACAAAATATCGTGGACAATGTTTCCCATCAGCGTATTACCCAGTATATTGCACAGCAACTCTAGTACATTTTTCAGGAACTCTTGGCTGGTACAAGATGATACGTCGTCATCTTACAGCGTTAATTGGGTTCTCTGGATTGTTTTCCTCTTCGTTCTCCTACGATTCGCGACAGCGAAGTGTTTCAAAACTAATGTGTGTACCTTGTTAATGATCTACCTGAAGATTCGTATGCTAACATTTCGTAGGCTCTCTCTATCTCGCCTCCCTGCGAGAGAATAATTGAGCAGGCAGAGCGGACAAACCGTTACCACGGACACGAAAATTTCGGCTTCTTGTCCAGAGATGCGGCATTTTCGCCTCTCCAAACAATAAAGGCACTTCCGCCTTCCCATGCACTATGGGACCAACTCGCTGCCGAACTACCTCGCCTGGTCAAAACCCAGACTGTCCGAGAGACTGTCACCAAGATGCTACTGCTCGATGCATCCGCCGAAGCTTTGCCCGACCTCTATCTCCAGCGGGCGGCCAGCATCCTAGGAATGGCAGCCCATGTGTTTGTTCGCATGGAAGGAAGCGAGCCTCTCACATTGAAATACGACCGTCACAGCGATATACTACCGCCATCGCTTGTGATTCCATGGACTGTAGTGTGCAAACGCCTTGGGCGACCAGCCCCGGCTCTTACTTACGTTGACGGTGTGGTAGCCAATTTTACATCAACCAGCTTGTCACACAGTGGCGTGACGCTCGAAAACTTGGAGTTACTAGTTCCAACAGTCGGTACCATAGAAGAGCGCACGTTTATTGGTATAATGATTGAAATAAACGCTAAAACAATACCAATTCTCCATCACGTTATCGAGGCCCAAAGGTCTGTCTTGGCTCAAGATTCTTCTTCGCTCAAAGAGGCTGTACGCAGTCTCCATAAACTTATAAAAGATGTCACCAGAGTTCTAAACAAGCTCCATACAAATCGAGCTCATAAGGCACATATTGATCCTCTCATATGGACGCTCACTGTGGCAAATTTGGGAATCCCTTGGCTGAAAGGTGCTATTGGGGCTGCAGGTACAGCGCATCCCTTCTTTCACACGATGGATGAATTCATTGGACGGTCTGAATACAGCACAGGTATCGGCAAAGAAGCGCAAACTGTTCGGGCTATGTATCCTATCCATTGGCGTCAGTTTCTTGAGGCCATTAGAGAAGTATCTGTCTCGGAATATGTTGCTGCCTCGAACGATAGTGAATTAAAGGAACTCTGGAAAGCTTTTACATCCTCATACCAGGGCAATGACGGCTTACTAGGATTCCACCGGCGAAAGGTGTTTGGTTTTCTTGCTGTCTCGTTCAGGATTGGTCGAAATACAACCATCAACGGTTTGGGTCGCAAGCGCAGGAGTGAGCCTTGGCTAGAAGCCGATCAAGAACTGGAAAAGGCACGTCTAGAACGTCGATGTCTCGACCCAGATGAACACATTCCGGGTACCAGACCTAGTTCAAACAAATTCTTTGTGTCCCAGCTCATAAAAAATAACTCGGAAGAAACCGGTTATTGGTTTTCGGCCAATGGCGGTGTTTACAACGCAAGCAAATTTATGCAGAAGCATCCAGGAGGTGATACTGTGATCGCGTTGAGTAGCGGCCAAGACATTACCGACAGCTTAAAGGCAGTTGGTCATTTGACGAACCCTTCGACCCGCAATAAACTTGAGGCCTATCGCATAGGGACGCTGCAAAAACCAAGATTCGCTTCTTCGGAGATAAAAGACCTCTATATGGCCGCCGTTGATCTTGGTCAAAAGGCAGCCGAAATGGAAAACGTGCAGCGGACAAATTTCCAGTTGCTGAATGGGAAAATTACAATATTGGACGAACCTGGGCTTCTCACGCCTAAGAAGGCACGTCACCTACTTGATGCAAAGAACAGGCTCCAGGACGAGCATGTTCCGGCGTTGGCAATGCTTTTAGTTGCCCTACTCGATCATATCGCGAGACTGGACATGGAACTTGACCTGAGCACCATTCGAGCTCAAATGATCCGCCTTGTTCCGTCAGAAACAAACGTAGGCTCCGCGACCAGCTTCTCAAACTATGAAATGGCGTCAGACATGCTACGGAAAGACCTAAGTCATTTGACCGAGGTAAAGAAGCTTGTTGCCATGGTTCTTGGAACTTTCGAAGACCCTAACTTCACATATTCTGAGCAAAGTCAGTTTGAATCCATTGTGAACAAGGTAAGTAGCATAGCAAGTAAATTAGTATTGCTTGCTGGAAAATGATTTTTTGTATGTATATCTAAGGGGTCTATTTGATATTGTAGGAAATCACATGGTTTTCGTATACTCAGAATAGCTTAGTTTACTGTCATATAACACCAAGTTCAATAGATATAAGTTCGATAGAATCCTAAACTTAGAGAAGTGATAAATTATACTTTTATTAAACCTAATTTAATTTTAAACTATTTATTATTTATAACTTTTGTTAATTCTTATATGTTATTATTAATCTTCTAATTGTTATTATTTCTTTCTAGTATATTATTGGGATATATATATCTCGTATAGCTTTTTTATATTATAAAAGTAATTATAATAATAAAACTTATAAGGCTTAGTATTAGCTTAGAGAGTAGTCTTGTAAATAATTTAAATTAATCGGTTCTTTATAAATCAGCTATTAGTTCCCAGTTAGGGAAAGCGCTTGTCTTTTGCAAATAGTTATCTTTTTAGCACTTTTAATATAAAATAAACCAAAATAGAAAATTTCTATAAAAAGTCTATATTTCTTAATATTAATCAATCAATATTGAAAACAATGTTATAAATTTTATATAATCAAATAGCTATAGTAATACTCAATTTAATAATATTAGAATTATTATACTAGTTCAAAAGCTTGTGAAATTATTGATACATTTATAGCTAGAAGGATATTCGCTTGCAGGGGACATTCGCTTTCCCTGATCAGAAACTAGGCGGCCGATTTATGAAAAGTCGACTACAGTACACCCGATTTCATAACGTGCGTGTTTCCCTGGTTTTAAATGCTTCGCGAAAAACATTTAAATATAATCTTTTAACATTAATTTTATATATAATAATTCTATTAATTCAAAATATTAATTCTATATAAAGTTTATTAAATTTGAAACTATATTAGTTAAAATATTAAATAATTAAAATAAAAATTTGATATTTAAATAGTTTTCGTAAAGCATTAAAATGGCTCTTTTTTGGAAACATGTTATGAAATCGGGTGTATTACTATTAAGGCTCCTTATCATGCTCGAAATAAATAAATAGTCGATTTGGCATCTACGAGTATGACATCTCTCAAGAGTTTCAGGGGTGCGCCCACTACGACCCGCTCAGTGACTATACTACGGGCATTTACCAACTCACTAGAGCTCCTAAATTCTTATTTCCCTAGAGTATTTTCTGGATGAGTAATATTCCCGAAACTGTAGAGTGTGAGGGCATTAGAAAATCCGACTAATTCATCCTCCATATTTACTAGTCATCAGCCGAATCGTGACGGACCTCATAATCTAAAGAGCCCTTTGTAAAGCAAAACAATATTGCTGACTGAATGAAGATGCCTAAAAGATTCAACTACCTGACCTTACCGAGTAGCTTCCTCTCAGTGCTATCAACGTCCTGACTGGTTGATCACTCTGTCTAAAACCATTCCTATAGGATTATATCAGCAAGCTGAAAGGGGTCAAGGTTTCGATTTTGTATAATATCGACAGCAGTATAAGTGGATATTGTTCAAAGACAATAAATAATACTCATGAAGCTTTATCTTGCTGTAAAAACGATCCAATAGTTCGTAAATAGAGCAGTTGAGAGCCAACGCATCGCTGATGAGTTTCAATAAATGTTTTTGTACAATAGTAACATCAGTCATTAATTTATGCTAGAATTTGTAATCTACCAGTGAGAGGGCCAACTCCGAAAATGACGCCAAATTTGAATACAAAGACACTCTCGCATTACCTGCTCGCATGGTCCAAGCCCCAGTTGATCTGAAACAACGAGGTTAGGTACGATTTGAACAGAATACATTGGATTGGAAGCAGCCATGACTTGAGAAGGTAAATAGTAAAGTGATGGATTCATGCACCTAATCTAAATACAGCCAGCGCAATCCACTCTTATAAGGTAGATATTGATCCCAGAGGATCCACTTCATGCAAAAATATGTAAAGTCTGCAACCGTATGGCTACATAAGTAGTTGAGTCTGATATAGACAATCTTGGTGCGGGTTTTGGTACAGTCATTTGAAAGCCCTCAGGAGACGTTTATAAGAGCATAGATCTTTGTGTCCGACACAATAACTACAACTCTACTTCATCTACCTAGGTAATACCAAGAATCTCAAAACTCATCATCTAAAAACAAACATTGAAAATCTTTCAACGATGGCATCGAACGAAGAGATGTACCCACCACATGTTGAAAGATTACTAAATTTAGTCCCACCAAGTGGAATTGTTCCACCTGCCCAAAGAGTGTGGATCATGTATCGCAAAGATATTCATCATTTTTTCGGCATCACCAATGAAGAAGTGGAAGAGTTTGATACCAAGCGAGAACAAGCCACCGCATGTAGATATTATCCTAATCTCAGTCGGGAAGACGCTCTCCAGAAACGTGTTCTAAGCTGGTGGATCCATGATCAAAAGTTTATGAAAGATGGAATGCGTCATGTTATCGGCGCTGGTATGTTCTCCTCTAAAGAAACTCCGATGACCGATGTATCAGACTAACATATGATTTGTGGTAGATATTAACTATTATCGCAACAAGAGGGAAGGCCGCGGGGATATATTATCTTGGGGAACAAAACATGGTGATGCTTTCCATGATGAAAATCCACGGGGAATAGATTACCACGATAGTCGGACTCGACTTGACAATGTCGATCATATTTCCGAACAAATATATGCGGCTCGCGAGGCTATTGGAATTCATCCAAGCGAGAGAGAATGGGCTCTGCCACCATCACATCCTCGACATTTACTCAATTTTCCCCAAGGCATGTTATTCTCATCAAGTTCACTTTCTTCATATTGATCGTGACTAACATTTGTTCTAACAGAAATCCTAGACAGTATTCTTGGCTATGCCTTGATTCTCAGCGAGGACGTCGGCTCTTTGTCACCTCATGCTATTACCTGCAACCGCTCCAGCTTTCATTACCAAGAAGCCTATTACAGAATTGGCCGTCCAGCCCGTGCTGGTCCCACTACTATAGCATACCCTCTTATTGATAGTTATAGGGAGAACTTCTTTGAAGGCGGGCCACAATCTTTCAAAAACACCGAATTGAGCGATGCTAATGGGACTTATATACAGTTGCAAAGAATTCTACGTCGAGTGATTGACGCAAGTTGCCTCAGAGCGTGTAAAGCATTCTACGGGTCTGGCAGTGAGATCCTATACAGACAGAATACCTTTACGTTTGATATGGCTGATTTCAACATCAGCCGAGCCTATCGTGAGCAACATTGTTTGATGCTCAACCGAGATGGTCCCCATCCAGATTTGAGTGACATCAAACCGAAGATCCCGACAAAAGGTGACGGTATCAAAGATTCATACCGTCAATGGCTGCTTGAAGTGAGGAAAGTAGTGTCTCAAGTCAAGCAACCTGTCAGCGACCGAGACTTGAAAGGCTGGGCCTATTACGACCCTTTCGTTCGGTTTCTTTTTGTTATTGGCGCACAAAATGCGGCACTTATCAAAACCCTCCAGTTCTCGGGCTCCCTCAAGTCTCATAAATGCAATCCGGCAGCTCAACAATGCAAAGACTGTGGCCAAGGCTTTGTCTCTCATTTCATGGTCTACCTGCAATTCATCCGTGAATTTTGCACCGGCCTTGAAAAGCTCGTGTTAAATATAAGACCTGATATCCATGGGATTCTATTGTGGGATGAAGAGGTGAGATGGTTTCGCTTTCAAAGAACTCTTACCCCGGTCTTGGAGATACAAATCAGAAAGCTGAAGACGGTAAAGACTTTGGTTCTTTGTACTCAGTATGAAGTTAGACACCCCGCCGATGAGGTGTATCGTTATTTACCAATGAATTTTCCTCTTGCTGTGGAGACATGCCAATGGTTTGAGGACAGGGCGCGAAACTGGGCATCTAATCCAAAACCTAGGATTGATCAATAATATTCGACAAATCCGATAAGTGCAAGGAATTGGGCCTTGAAAGTCTGAGATTAGAAGGCGTTGTCTACCATATATTATTGAAGCATCGTAGCTATCAACAGATGAATCCGACAAATTTCCATGAATAAAACAGTCACACATTAAATAGCAATTAACGTAGTAGTTTTCAAAGTTTGAGTCATCAGTCATATGGCATACCGCTACTGACAAATCCTAAGCCTTTCCGCATGTGACCTCAGAGTAGCTTATCTGTATCATGTCTCATCTTCTAACGAATACTTCCACTAGAATCAATACGTATCCCTCGATCGTGAATATAAACGCCACTTCACGGCATTATTGAGATGGATTTCTCCGAGTTTTCCCGGCATTGAAAAACACATTTCCATAAAGCAATCCTAATGTGAAGTCATCCAGTAGCCGTGATGTGATGAAAACTTAGTGGTGTATCTAAGAATTGAAGTGGTTGAAAATTGGTATTGGTAAATCCTAGCATTACGTTAGATCATACTACTACCACTTCCAAGGTTTAGTAAACATCTTGAGAGCAAGAGTAAGAGCAATGTTATTAGATACTATTAGATACCATCGCATTAGCGTGCAGCCGTACTGCCGTTACTGAACGAGACTAAACTTTTGGTTAGGGCGAGAATCTGTCATATTTGCTTGAACTTCTTCGAACCCCAACCTCAACTTCATCTTCTCAACTTTACTTCTAAACTTGACACACAAAAAGATTACAGACTCGGCACAACAACGCAACTAATCAATACAAACAAGTCTGTTTTAATTTCTATCTTCTATCTACACTAACCCATCTCGAATTTTCACATTTTATCTCAACCAAAATGCCAAAAAGCAAACGCAGTAAACTATCTGAGCCTCCCATCCAGCCATTTACTCCAAAAGATCTTGCGCTTGTAGGTCCCTCAAAAAAAACCGGGACCTGCAGGGCGGTACGGATAATCTGTACCGCGGAGGACCCATTGAGGGTAGAACCCAGCCTGCAGAGTATCCGTTTAGATTTTGAAGGATATGTACCCGTTACTGTTACTGTTACTGTTACTGTTACATAGATCGGCTACAGAGAATCTGCGGATACCCTGTAGATCCGTAGATCTGCGGATTATCCGCGGGGTGGATAAAGATAATCTACAGATTATCTGTACCTGTCAGTGGCAGTGGCAGTGTCATACAAGTCCCCGATGTGTGTTTTGTTCAAATCAGTCAGAGAAAGGGGGGTTATATTTTTGCTTGGCGGTAGCGTTGTTGGGGTTTTGGACTGCATGCCATTGCCACTGCCAGTACGGGTCCGGTACAGATAATTTACAGATTATCCGCGGGGCACAGATAATATACAGATTGTCTGTACCCGTACAGATCCGGTACAGATAATCTGCAGATTATCCGCAGATCTACGGATCTAAAGGGTATCCGCAGATCATCTATTCCCACCCCGCGGGTTACCCATTCAGATTTCGAAGGATCCGCCCCGTAGACAGATTATCCGCGGAGTATCTCAGGTTGAGGGTAGGATCTGTACCCGCGGGGACCCGTTGAGAATACTATGCGCTTGCACGTTTGCGATTTCCCGATGAAACGCTCGCATCTGAAGCTCTAAAAAAATGGGCACGGGATGATTTCAATTAGATTGAAAATAGAAACAAATGGTTCTGGAAAGATAACCATCGTTTCACTTGCGGTGATGGTATGTTGCTTCCACTCAACTATGGAGTTCCTTTGTGAAACCCCTATTTACTTGGATTGTGTTAGATATTCGGTACTACGAGACAAAGAAGCCTAGATCCGAGAAGATCAAAACCTCGTGGGATTCAAAGATTTACTTAGTGGCATTGCATGGAATTCCAGCTCTGTCAGAGATCGATGAACCAAAAACGGCCTCGGTGGCAAGATTGGTTGAAAATAAGAGTGAAAGACAATGGAGTTTGCCTAGAGATCATCCTCGACACTTACTTAACTTCCCCCAAGGTACCATAGCTCTTTGCCACTATTCGAAATTCTAATCCTGATTGCTTCAAATATCGAAATCCTCGGCTTAATTTTTGGTTTCGCATTACTTGTCCAAAACCATACTATTTCACCCGATGTCACCACCACCAATCGGGAGTTGGTATAAAAAGCACATCAAACGTACACATTAGAAGAATTTAGGCAGTTGAAGACAGTTCGATCACTGGAAGTCTATAAGCTTCAGCAGGATAGCCCTTGTGGACCGGATCATGTATTGGACCGAGAGAATGTTGAGGTTGCAAAAAAAGATGGAGAAATGGTTCAAGAAGAGAGCTGATAAATGGGCACACCAAGAGTGTGAGATAGCGAAACGTCTTGCCGGTGTGAATATTATGACTATTGGTGGAGAAGAAGTTGAGGGTTCCGCAGGACCCCCGGCTTGAATTTTCTTTGGCAAGAGTAATATTGTACTCAACTCAACGGGCGAGAAATGGGAATAGAATAAAAGGAATTTGGTACTCATGGAATTTAAGTTTATTACAAAGAAAGAGTTAGGGCGGTGAGCATATAGTACTGGTATATTCATTTAATAGAGATTTATATATGAAAGCAATGGAGTCATTCATTCTGAAGCCTCTTAGACAAAACACTTTTCCAAATTTCCCAACGATAGGAATACAACTTAATAATATAATAATATAGATCATATTGAGGATTAATTTATCTCAAAGCTTTGGTTCAATCAAGAGCTTTAAGTCGCGACTTGTCTCAAAGACTCAACCTATTTGGAAGGGTCAAATTGAAAGAGAAATTTGGACCATTTAAGAGATCTAGGAATCTTCAAATACCAAGGCCTCCGTCTCTTCAAATGCTTTGAACTTTCAACGAAGGAAGAGATGGCCGAGAATGTCGAGAAAGTCGAGAAAGGAGCGGAAAGCAAATCATGCACCAAGTCTAACTTTAGAATATGCACACTATACATATCTTGCATCTATGTTGGTCTTAGGCGTCCTAGCATTTTCCATAATCTTTTTCTGGGGGTTTACCCCGATCGCAATTATCCCATCTTACTCCTTCTTTGATAACCCCATCCATATTCTTCTTGTATTTGTTGAATGTATGGTTTGTTATGAAGCTGATTCTTGTATGGTTATCAAAGTGTCCCAATAGAAGCAACGAGATCAATATCGGTCATGTTGTTTTCAATTTGTAGGTCTCCCTGAATATGAATGGATCGATTTCGCATTATCTTTCCACTGCACTTGCAGCGCAGATTTGTCCCTTTCCGCCAGATACCTCAGATGAGAGATTCTTTGAATGCCTCAAATCCTCAAACATACCTAGTAATTATCTTCTCTGCCCGTGATGCGTGAATTGAGTGTACGTGACATATGAGTGAATACGCAGAAGTGAGAGTTTGTCCACGTGCCTCAGTCATCGGTCATCGTCGCTATACCTCAAACTCAGTCTCTTTCAATATAAACTCACCATCAATCATAAAAGTCAAAGAAAATAGAATGATTTGATTAAATCTTTCTTCTCGGTGTTCTATCGCAGGGCGCACTCATTTATTCTCAATTTTCAACCATTAAAATAAAGATGCCACCACGATTTCCACCTCGCGTTCAGCGCGAACACATCAATAACATTCCTCCCATGACTCAAGCTGATCTTGATTCCGCGCGAAAGGAGTTTCCAGAAGAGAAACTTGCGTCAAGAGCACTAGAGAAATATGCGCGAAAGCACTGGATTGAAGGCCGTTATTTCTGGAAAGATGGATTTCGTCATGTTTGTGGTTCAGGTGTGTTCACTTACCTGTTCATGTTGCGATTTCACCCAGATGTTCATTTGGTAGTACAGCATACTGATTCTCTTACTGCAGATATCAAATACTTCACATGCATTATTCCTAGATATGAGATCAAACACGGCCCTAGCAATAGAACCTACCACGTGGCCAAAGATGTTCCGACTTTAACTATTATTGATCGGCCGAAGAAGAAAGGTCTTCGCATCTTGGTCGCACATCAAAGTGAAGGTGAATGGGCCTTACCTAAGGAGCATCCACGTCATTTGTTGAACTTCCCTCAAGGTATGGGTTTATCCAGTCTATCGCCGTTGCATCATTTTGACCCAATTGCTCCCCTACAGAAATCATCGATATGATCTGCCGTTGCGTGTTGACGGTCAAAGACCATACAGTCACACCGGATGTAACGACATCAAACTCAGTCAAACGTTTCAAGGCCCATCAAACATATTCTCTCGATGGTGAAAGAAGTCTCACATCAGATCTTAGTTTGAGCACAGTCATCACCCAGTCTCGTCAAGATCACCAGGGAGAATATTTTGAACTTCGAAAGGTGTATCGCCCAAAAATAGACGCAACGCTCTTGAGGGTTTGCAAGAGGTTCAACAAAGATGCTACTTTAATGTTGTACGCAGAGAATATCTTTCAATTCAAAACTATGGACTGGACGAGATACGGGAGCCCCTGGTCTTGGATCGATGGCGAAGAGAAGCAGTATGATTTGGATGAAACGCCCTCAGCATTAATTGCCGGTCTATTTTGGGGTCGGCTTGAAGTCGACACTCAACTCACCGAGGCGGCGGCAATTGCGCAAGCACTGTATGCGATTGAGAATCAAGAACCCTTCCTCGTCGACCACAATATCTGCGATCATTTCTTTCGCTTTCTTCACTCGATTGGAAAAGCAAACGTTAAAGCCATTAAGAAGTTGCAGTTTAGTGGCACAGTGTTGCTTCACCAGTGTGATGTGGATCATCCCCGCAATCAGCCCACGGAGCACTGCAACAAAGACTTGATTGATAGTTTTCGTTATTACATCCCCATTATCAACGAGTTTTGTAAAAGTCTCGACACATTGGTCATTGAGGTACACGAAGACAATTTCGCGAACCAATCAACAATTGGTCGGCTTGGCCTTGAAGGCACGCCTGAGACGCAGTTTCAGAAGCGTTTGTCCAAATTTCTCGGGGGATATATTCGAACGCTACACAGTGTGAAAACTCTCGAGATTTATAGAATTAAGGATGAAATGTTCGAAGAAATCCGAGAAGTAGTATCTGGGGATTCAGCGACTGATACCGCATACGTGACTAATCTGGAACGCCGTACTGTAAGGGAGGAGATCGACTTCGCAGAACCGACGATCGCATGGTTTAAGGAGAGAGCTAACGCATGAAACAAAAGCTTGATGACTTCTGCGAGCGGGGAGATAAATATGCGTTGGATGGAAATGGACTGGAAAAGGATGGGTCAATTTTTGAAGGAGAACTAGCTCTGGAAACCTGTGGTTTGCTATGATTTAATGAGGTCGCAAAGGACATGGTGCAAAATGTAGCCTAACTGAAAGAAGATTCGGTGGAACCATAAAATTATCTTCAGTGACATCAAAACTCCAGATGTGGCCTTCGTACGTATAATCTAATACCCATCAATGAAAAGAGTCAACTTTGCTCCCAACTTGTCCCCGCCCTCGATTATCCAAACTCCTTCATCCGGTCTCTGGATTTCCCCTATCGTCTATTCAATAAGCGTGCCCAACAGGATTTTGATAGATACGATATTCTCCCCAAACAATCCAAGTATCAGGAATACCACGAATGGATGCCAGACATTGAAACCACTCAGTTTACCAAGTCAACCGGAACAGAACGGGCCTTTTTGCACTGACTAAAAATGCTGCATCTTTGTAAACTCCTTGGAGGATTCCCACCACCTGAATCTTACTCTTTACTCGATGGTTCGATGACTTGTTCCCCCATAGCCAAACTTGACGATATGTTTCAAGTGAGTACGACCAATAGCTTTCTCTTTTCTCAAAGCTCAGTAGTCACAATTTTCCACTCCTACTGGTATACCACCCCTAATTCTTCTCCAGCCCTCTGCCCCCTCCTCTTCCACCAATTTTCACCTCCACCTATCATCTACTCCCCCCTCTCCCATTTCTCTTCCATTTACCTCTCTACCGTCGTCCCTTACACATCTTACATATTTTGACACAAACCCTTAATTTCATCTCCGCCTTCATATTTCACCTGACCCACTTTGTAAAATTCTTGATATCCGTAGTGAAGCAAAGACGACTCAATCGAGACTTGCAAACCTACAATTCAACTCATCCCAACCTGTCTGCTCCAATATATCAATACTTAATTACGACGCACATGGCACGAAAGAGCCAGCATGCTCAAGTGAAAAATAGGGAGGGAAAGGAGAACCGGAAGAAATGTACCGCACTCATGTGCACCTGACTCAAGACAAGAAGCTAGGGAGCATTACTCCGTAGCGCGATCGGATTAATCATGACAATATCTCCATCCCGCACCTACCCCCCGCCCCCAACAACATTGATTTCCTCATCATTCCTATGAACGATCATTTTCATCTTCCAAATCAATTGATGTTGAAATTATCGAAATGTCATATCATATCGTTCAACAAGTCTTGAAACCCCGACAAGATTTTCCACCTCCATTTCCACAAACGACATACACAACACACGCGCCAGATGAACATAGGTGAACGGTTAACCACAGTCTTTACATCAAACCCCCCATCTCCGGGTCACCGTGCGCCATCCACCCCCCTCTCTACCCCATATTCAGGAACCTGGATCAATCTTGGAGATGTCGATCGTTTGATATCGATCACTAATACTTTACATTCGGCACATGGGTGCAGTGGGGTTGTGGGGTGCGGAGTCCCCAAAGACTACCTACTTCTCCTCACTTCGTCCCAGCGGATGCACTACCGTGGCTGCTATTCGTACAGATATTCCTACTTTCGAGGCAGGTAGTATGAGAATGAACCGAGGTCAAGTAGCTGTGCATGCTAACTGTATATTAATCTCAATCAATGTAAGTGCTAAATGTGAGTGCTACATTATGAGATAAGTATATCAACCCCTCTCTCACCCAATACATCTCATCTCTCCTTCTCATCTTTCCCCTTCATACCCCAATTCACCAATTCACCAAATCCCCAATATCACAATGGCAACATCAAGCCATCACGACCACTCCCCACCTAGCCACCCCTCCCAGTACATCGGCAATCCTCTCGCCCATGCACACACCAATTCCTCAACCGCCATCTACTATCCACCATTCGCAGGTGCTCTACAACCGGGATTATATCGCCCCCCGAAGAAAAACGTCGCAAATCCTGCACCATTGGGTCTAGCCGCTTTCGCGTTGACAACTTTTGTGTTGAGTTTGATTAATTGGCATACGAGGGATGTATCACAGCCGAATATTGTGGTTGCGTTGGCTTTTGGTTATGGAGGGCTGATTCAGATTTTGGCGGGGATGTGGTATGTTCTTCTCTCTCTTATTGTCTTATTTTTTTTATGAAGAATGTGGAGAAAAGAATGTGATTTGGAAGAACTCAAGCTGATGATGAATGATACAGGGAAATGGCATTTGGAAATACATTTGGTGCCACGGCCTTGACTTCTTATGGAGGATTTTGGATTTCTCTTGCTATCATTTTGACGCCGGGCGGATTTGAGATTCATGCTTCTTATGACAATCCGTTACATTTTAGTTATGCATTTGGATTCTTCCTTATGGTACATACACCCGCTGCCCTTCCCCCACCATCCACCCACTAACACCTTTCTAGGGCTGGTTCATATTCACCTTCATGCTCTGGATCCTCACTCTCCGTTCCACCGTCATCTTCTCCTTCCTCTTCCTCATGGTCCTCCTCACCTTCCTCATGCTCGGTCTCGCCTACCTCTACCCCTCTGCGGCGGGTCCCAACGTCGCGCTCCAAAAGGCAGGCGGGATGTTTGGGCTCCTCGCAGGCTTTGCGGCCTGGTATTCATGTCTGGCGGGGTTGGCGGATGATTCGAATAGCTTCTTCACGGTTCCCGTCTGGCATTTTCCGTGGAGTGAGAAGGGGAGGGAGTTGAGGAGGGTCGGGACAAATGATGTGGAGAGTGGGGGGAGTGTTGGGGGAAGAAGTGACGAACAGAAGATGAGGGAGGGGACTGCTTGAATGTGAGATGCATGGGAGTTTGTTGTTGAGGGTTGAGGAATCGATGTGTGCGGTCTTTCGAGGTTAGAGTTAGAGTTAGATACCGGGATGTGGTGGACCGTGGATGTTTGTAAGAGTGAAAGTTAGATACCATGATCTTGATGAGAATTGAAGAGATAAAATAGCCCGGAAAGCATTTGAATCGAAAATAACACCATGCATATGCCATACTCTTGCCATCTAGGTCTACAGTAAGATTATTAGAATAATAATACGACATGGTCAAAATTTGTTGGGTTTGTTGGGTTTGAATAATCCGTGAGAATATACGAAGGTAACGGTCATTATGGTCGAGATTATAGGCTCTTTTCAGGGTATATCACTGAAAGGCCTTATAAACGATGTGATTTTCAATAGCCCTGTAGATTAATCCTAATTAGGTATAAGCTTTAGGCTTTGATAGCTTATTTAAGCATTATCTATAGGCTATCATTGGTCTACAGGGTATATATAGCTGGCCTGTGTAGTGTGCAGGGACCCATATAGGCTTAGCGAGCCTATAGGCCTTTATAGTATAGGCTCAACGAGCCTAATTCTAATCCTAATTAAGCATAAGCTTCAGGCTCTAATAGCCTATCAAAGCGTTAGTTTATAGGGTAGCTGAAAATCACAGCCAAATGTGGACTGGTTATAGGGCCTTTCAGCGTGTATACCCTGAAAGAGCCTATAATCTCGACCATAATGACCGTTACCTTCGTACCATGTGAGAGATCCTTGCAATCCATATTCGAACTCGGATTCGAACAAACAATGACGAATATTGTAAGGAGTGAAACCCTCAATATCTTTTCGTCATTGGATGTACCTCATCAGATTGCCCAGGTGTATATTGGAGAGTCGCTGTCATATGGTACTCAAACCTGAGAGATCAATTAATTCCAAGGTTGTCTGATGTTATTATGTACGACATGGTGGTGATGGTGTTTTTTATGCGGGGTGGGAGATATCCATGGATGCTTTGAGGGGAGTGTTGGAGGGGTTATTTGTTTCTTAAGTGCTGGTAATTAATGGATATGATGCATTGCAAGGGACCTCGGGATAGATGGAATCAGCGATTTGGAAGCTAGGTGGAATTGATTGACTCCTCGTTGTGTGGTAAAATGGTTTGGTAATTACTAGGTAATTCAGGTGGCCCGGGGTGTGTCGAAAATCCTTTCTGGAAAATGACGTCAAGAAGATTCAATCGCCAAATTTGCAAAGATAATCCTTCGCCTCTGCCAAGACGCACAATTGATATTTCAAAATCTCCCAGCCACAATAATCAAAATCAAACACATTCACATCATAACTACCTAGGTAATCATCAAAACGCAAACAAAATTATTTCTTCTTCACAACCCAGCCGCGCCAAGTATGCAATGAAAAAAAAAAGTTGTAAAAAACTGGTCAGACGTCCATCAACACCCACCCCAATCCAACGACCAAAGTCTAATCGAAGAGGGGTCGAGATCATCACCACTTTCTATACACGCCACTCTATCGAAACAGAGCAGACGCGTTTCTACTCTTGCGAGCAAAAAAAGACGAAAGCAAAACGGTTTCACTCTAAGGTGTCGAGGATCGGCTCATCGTCCCAGTTGGAGTCTGTGGCTCTTGTAGAGAACACAGAAGAAGGACGTTTACTAAAGAAATGATTCTTTGACTGTTGGGGATGTTAGAGAGTGTTTTGGAATGGATGAGGTGGAGGAGGGGAAAAAGGTGGGTGTGGGGATAACTTACAGTATTGTCGATAATTTGGAAAGAATGAGGGAGGGAAGTGAGGTTTATATGCAAATTCTGAGTGGTCTGTGCCCGCCTAGCGTGGGTAGCTTTTTTTGAGCAAACAGAGCAAACATGGAAAATTTTGATTTGTAGGTGGGGCATTCTTCATTCTTAGTTTGTAATCTTTTTTTTTCGATTTTATTCTGTATGACCCAGCCTTTCTGATAAGGCTACTAGGTAGGTATACCTTGAAAGTGGAAATTCCTCCGGTTGTACGGCTTCCTACTTCGTACTCTTTCGTCTTATTTTTATTTTTGCTATCTCTGTTCTTCATAGGAATAGGAGTTGTTGACCGGTGCCCATCCATATTACTATATTACCATATTACCGTACCGCTCTCGAGAGTCGACAATAAGACTTAATTACCTTGACAAATTTATGATGGTTTGCATTGATGGATAACCTTACGCCGGGTAGGCTTGGTTTATCGACTACATCTACACTTTACATTTCCTCGCAGATCCTAAAGTACATTGTTGCTTGTGGAATTGCAATTGCAATTGCTATCAACCCTTCTATCCATCTCCTGACTTCTCAAAATTCTTTGGAAGTTTATGCTGATCCCAAAAAGGTATTTCCGTATTTCCTCTTTTGGCTGCATTCTGTCTCCTATGATGGGATTTTGGGAGATTACGAACGGGGTAGCGTTGAATCCAAGTGATTCTTCACCCGTCACCAACCAATCTCCATCCATCTGTCTTCCTGTGGCGGTGCGAATTTTAATACACCAGTATCCTGTCCCAGATGATGAAATTCGGTACAATTTTTCCAAGCGCGGACATCGTCATTTTGGGGAGAAGGACATGTGCCATCCTCGTGGTGTTTTGAGGAAGGATGATGATTCTTGCTGCTCAGAAACATTACGCCCAAATTGCGAGTTCATTCCGCTATAGCATAACACTGGAACGTTCACTCTCTGGCTTACACATGAAGCAAAGTTCTTGAGTCAAACAAAGCTTCTATCAGAAAACGTACCCCATGGGTTGAAGTTTGTGACGTCACTTTGTTTATTGATCTGCCATCATGATGTTGATGTTCTATCGACGTCAGTACCAGGCAACTCAGACTGCTCTGCGTTTTTATCAGCATTGGGAGACTATGTGGCCAAAAGTGGCAGCCTCAGACGGCTTAGGAATGAGCTTTCAGTGCTACATGTGTCAACGTGGCTCTTCGCCCTGTCAGATCCTCCAGAGGTTCTGGACTACCTTTTGGTACGTAACTCCGGACCCTTTCGGGTCATATATCTTAATTCGAGCAACATCTTTGCCGGGGGGTTTACCCTCTGTAATGACATCGCTACATGTACTTTTCTTCATTCAAAGCGGTCCCCTACTATTCACAATCAATCAATCGGACTTCTGGACGATTTTGACAACATTGGGATTTTCTGGCCATGAACGGCACCCTAGATACCTTGTGAATCGTGATCCACTTTTTGATGACCTTCGGGGCATTCTCCTTTAATGGCAAGTTCTTCAAATGACATGGCCAGGATAATGAAATATAATCTGGAACCTTTCCGAGGCATTGCAGGATTGTCGAAAGTCATCATCCAACTTCGCATACTACCTTAACGTTCATAATTTCCACTCGATCACATTCGTTCTTAGAGCCCTTCACCTAAAGGTTGCCACCTGCGAGGCCTTCTCTACTCTTCAGAGTCCTAGCACGCAAAGTCTTTGGGTCGTTGTCAAAGCAATTGTGCTAGGCACTGGTATCATGCAAGGGCCACAGCTTATGCGCGCCTTGTCGCTGATTAGCGATTCCGAGGAAGATATGTATGAGATAAAAGTATCTTACATATCGCTAGGCTTGATTAGATCAACGACCACATTATAAAAGTTGATTCGTTCGATTTCCCATTTTTAGTCCCACTCATGAACAATTGAATCTCACCGGCAACAATTCGAACTGTCTACCGCCTCTGGCTATTATCCGTCTCTGTTCTGAAAAAGGACAGGTTGGTAGCAATAGCATAATCATTGGGTCTCTAGATCGCTACCTATAGTTTGTTTACTTGCTGAGGCTATATCACTGCCAGGAATCGGATCCGCGGGTATCCTTTGACAACGTTTGATTCGCAGACAGGAATTACCCGGCTTATATCTCCCCTTCATTTATACTACCAGACATCTGTTTACAATCAATCATACCTGACACCTCGAGATATACGGCTATGAACTCCATCTTGTTGTCATCTTATCCACGTGTGGTACACGAACATACAGCGCTTAGTTCTTCTTGATGTACCTGCTACCGCTTGGTCTATTCTTATCATACTCATTCATTATGGAAACTGATACAATATTCCGTTCGACTGTTGAGGTGGTGGGGTCTT
Organism: Myriosclerotinia duriaeana; assembly: GCA_002162615.1. NCBI lineage: Eukaryota > Fungi > Ascomycota > Leotiomycetes > Helotiales > Sclerotiniaceae > Myriosclerotinia > Myriosclerotinia duriaeana. Next base: position 1,807,436 of record NGKI01000005.1, read on the forward strand.
GGTCAAACTGACCTTTGACATGAAACTCAACCCGAATTCTGCCAAGAATACTTGCTAACCCTAGGACACATTGGAACGCCAAATTACTCAAACATTCGCAAGTTTTGGGGGGAAATAATACCATCTCATAATGTTGGCATCACTAACCTCATCCTGCGTTGCGTTTCATGATGATCCCTGGTCACGATTCACTAAGAATGATGCCGAGACAATCTTGCAAGTGCGCCGTGAGATCTAGTCCCCTTGAATTTTACCAAGAACTGTCTTGCTGTGAATTCTTTCCTGGAGTTTTGTAGTATGCCACCCTAGTTATTGGTTTTTTATCACTAGGAGTTCTTGCATCCGATTTCTGTGCCTCGATACTCATCTTTAACTCGTCACGCCGCTAACCTACTATCTTGAGGTTTTTCACTGTATATCGACAGCTTGAGCATGCGAGCTGAGTGGATGAAGTCACCTCGTATGGCAACTGTAATGATAAGTTTTACGTAGCCGGTATTGGCCTTGGACGTTGAATAAACAATCAAAGTGCATCAGTATAAAACCCACTTGTGGTCATTCGCCGGAAAAAAAATACCAGAAGTGTGAAAACTCTTGTATCGAATGACACACCATCAGTGTCGAGACAACTTCTCAAATAACCATTCTCACGTTTGTTCTCGAAACTCGAACCAAAAAATGCATACTTCATGGATCCTTCCATATGCCTTTTGGCCTATCCACATTGCGTGTGCCATTCTCCCCAGAAATATCTTCCTAATCGAGCCTGAAAAACTACTGCAGTACATGCGAAAGGACTGGATATTATACCTCTTAAGATTAAATTTATGCCTTCATATAAGCTGGATACTGTAGCTGAAAACCCTTCTAGGAGGACCTTTGTGAGATCACTAGGCACCGACTCTCGTCCTCCACTGGGCTCGCTAGGCCCTACTCGGGATCAGTTTGATGGATGATAAATTAAGTGCTTTCGTGAAGGAGATCTCATTAAAGCTAACTTGCACATGCAATACTGCATCTAACTATGGTTTTTTTTTCTTTCCTCTTTTGGATATTTACTTTAACAGTACACTAAGCAAATCACACATCTCAACTAAAGAGTAAAATCAACAGCAGCGCATCAGAATCTAGCGACTTCGACGTTTCTACAATATCTCAATCTTTGCCGCTGTGCACACTTTAAGCAAAGATAAATCAAGTAGCATCTACATATACTCTGTCGCAATGTGTTGGATAGCTTGCTCTGAGTATTGCTTTGGCGAGACCTGAAATAGCAAGACGGGGTCGAATATCTAGAAGTTCGGACTGCTAGATTCGCAACTGTGTGATTGGGGATAGAGGAGAGGGATATCTTGATTCATGGCAAAGGATTCGAACTATCGTTGTGTACTTGATAGGATTGATATTTGAAGAAGAAATTATCTACCAATGGGGGTGAAGATATTGGCAAAGGATGTATTTTGGCAGGAACCTTGGGTATCATCCGTCACTTGTGTTTTCTATTCCGGCGTGTTATTCTTTCAGTCCCTGCCATTCCTCGCCTTTCACGACCACTATTAAAACATCGACACGATCGTTTCCTTGTCTCTCGGCCAATTGACTTTAGCATTTTCAAAACTCCTTGCCTAACCGGATAGAGGGGAGAAATTCTCACTCGAACCTGCTACAAGAATCGGAATCCAACACGGCACAAAACTTCATTCACCGCCATCTTTCATTCAGCACCTGCACTTCTACGAACTAACATCGCATAATCTCAAGTTCTTGACATATGATCATGGCGGAGTGCATGCAGTATCTAATCAAACGGCTCAAGATTTTGTGCCGGCATTGGTAATGATCAAATGGTGGTAACAAGGCTAACTCTAATGCTTTTCAGGGGGCTTCCCCATGACGTTACACGAGCCTCATGAACTTGTCGAGATGATGGCCGGTTGTGGCTGCATGATTTGCACATCGAGGTATCGCAGTGCGGAAGATGACGACAGGACAGTGCCTCAATGAGACCGATGCACAATTTTTAATAATCTGCATCGCATGGCATGGCACTCGGCGTTTGTTTTGCATGACTGGTAATTAGCCGCTAGACCGCCAGATGTTATACAAACTGCATTATTGTATGATTAAAGGCTTCTGCGTGTAAGATTTAGTCATGCTGTCGACGCATTGAGGGATTTATGCTTTGTGCATGCATATTTCACCTTGATCTTCAATCACGTGTGGCTTATGCAGAAATTCGATGCATCTCCAGGTTTTCGCATGTACGGGAAGAGATGAGTACAGCCTCATCCACCGCGCAACATTTCTCAGGACTAGGAGTCACGGATCTTCCCAACTTCAGTTTATCTACTCAAGCCCGGTGGTCTGATCGAATCGTTTGATAATAAAAATCTAACAAGCAAGCAAACAGACACAAAGCCACCCATTTGGGAAGAACCCCCTGAACAAACCACCAAAAGAAAAACTTTTCTTCAGCATGCTGTCTTATCTCTCTTGTCTTGCACGACAAATGGCGTCATATACCTCAATAATCTCTGGATCAGTCTCCTTGACAACCACACACCAGCCTTGTCTCAAAATATGCCTTGTAGAAATTCCCCGCGTGTAATTTCTCTTATCGTTTGTTCATGATAGACTACCAAGTTCGAGTCGAGAGACTGGGCTAGATCTGACTTCGCCGCATTTGCAACCATTTCGGCAAGCCACAGGATTTTATTTGAGATAGTTACAATTGTATTATGATTGTAGAAGGAAACCTGTGGCTGCGAGGTAGGGATGTCATTTCATGAAGTGGCTTGTTTGGAAAGTTCCGAATGTGAAATTATGCTTTAAGAAATCTCACCTCAGCAATTAACCTGCTTCTCCTTGGAAATTACATGCAAGACATGGTTCAAGTGATATCCGGAGATTCCCATGAGGATGATTACCCCTCAGCCTTACCTTACGGGTCCGCACAGCCACCCAACTTTTGATTTCCTGGAGGCTCGTAACATGGTATGCTATGAACCTTTTCGTTTTTAGTGAACGTTATGGAAGAAATGGTATTTGACGTACCAAGTATTAGTTCATGCAAGTGTACGGAGGGGTAGAACTCTTTGATCCAACCTTATATCCTTGGACAGCTGAGTGGCTGGTATATTGGGGGACTTTGGTTCTCCTGAAGTTGGGGAGGGAGGCTTGTTGTGTATGTATGCCTTTTTGGTATGGGGAAATGTGGAGGAGTAGGCGAGTGAACCCTTTTTCCTTTACCTTGTTTCTTTCTTCTCTTTCTGTATGTTTCGTCAAAGCTGTGGCGAGAAGCTTCTCTTAATCTGACGCATACAATGGCTTGCACATGCTATGTGAACGGATATGTTGCTTTGTTGAATTTGGATGAGATCGGGTTAGAACCGTTGAACGGGATGAGAATTTGAAATGAGGCGTTTCTCTACTCCGGTTCTCGTAATTCACGGAAAGGAAGGACGCCGAAGCAAAATATCCTTCTACGATATTCCAAAATTTTCTTTCTCTTTTTTATAGTCCTAATAGTTTTAGTTGTGGATTTAGATCTAGATCTAGATGGATGTTGACAAAAAGATTACGTCTTGTCACATCATGTTTCATAGGGCTCTCTTTCAGAAATTCGTTAGCCATACCATAGAAACTTTGTAATTCGCCTATGCCTGAACCGGTGTGCATGTGAGGCCTCTGAGTTGTAGGCACCTATACATATAATCTAGATTATCCCCCTACTTACTGAACAGTTTGAGAAGGAAGTGCATTGGCCAGTGTTGTTTCTACAAATCCTACACATAAACGCTTCTGAGGCTGCAGATCATACTTGCATATTTATTCATACCAACCAGATTCTATCTATTCTTTAGACGGTAATCGTGCAGATCGACCAGATCTCATCGCTGGTAGTATCTACTTGATATGATATTCCATCTTACACCAATCCACACTAATCCACTCAACCCCAATCTCCTCACCTATTCTTCTTCACTTGGTCATTTTTTTCAACACCCGGAAATCACCCACCTCAAGTTCACATAGGTCACCCCCCATCAAAATGTCCTACGATCGCCCCCGTTCTCGCGGATACTTTGACCACGACCGGCACGGTCGCGACCGCCTCGTCTTCCGATCTAATTCCCGCTCTCGTCGATCTACATCTCAACCGCGCATCACCGACCGCGAAATGGCAAATGAACTCGAAGAACGCAATATGGAACTCAAAGCCATTAGTGAATCGCTAAAAACCGAGCTTGCGGTTGTGGAAGGAAGGAATTGGCAGTTGACTTCTGATAATAGTGCCTTGAGGGAAATGGTTAGGATACTAAAGATTGATAAAGAGGTGCTGAGAACGTGGAATGACGAGAAGGCAAGGCAGATTGAGGATTTGGAAGAGAGGGTTGATAGATTGGAGGGGAGGAGGGAGAGAGCGGAGGCGAGGGGCGAGATGGCGGAGGAAAGGGTTAGGATGATGAGGAGGGGGTTTACGGGGAGAGGGATATTGAGTGAAGGGGGATTGAAACAGAGGTTGGAGGAGAAGGTCGCGGAGGTGGATAGGTTGGAGGACATGGTTAGAGTCCTGGATGCGAAGATTAGTGAGAGGAATCGATGGTTGGCGGAAAAGGACAATAAATTGAATTATTTGAAGAGGTGGTTGGTTGATAGGGGATTTCACGTTGCGGGTGTTTAATGGTGAGATTTCTTTTTGCGACCTACAAAGGCGAGTCGAGACCCCAGAAGCATGATGCTATTTCACGAATTCTCGCCGACCAAGAAGAGAAGGGATGTACGAATGCGAGACTTGATGTTTGTGGGCTTGACTTTTGGATATCAGAAAAATATCATGACAAAATAGAAGGGTGGATTTATGGATGGGCAATGAAACATAGGTACAATACGCCATAATAATAATAATCTCCAAACTGGATGCGCTAACAACATCTAGAAATTATGAAGTTGAGGAAATTGTTTTGAAGGTGGATTTGATGCTTTATTTAAGTGTTGATCGCTACAATACTCTTACTTTTTTAAACAATATCATTGTTTAGATCGAGATGAGCAACTGGTTGCCTTCTTCTAGGGGAAAAGACAGATTTACCTGGCGTCTAATTCATTGCCATTTCTTATTTACTTGCGCAATGTATATGTCCCATTTCATACTATCATGCATGTCCAAACTGTAGTTGCCTCCGTTCCATCTACTTGCATATGCTTTAGTCCACGTATATCTGATGTACAAACCTATGATCGAATCAAAAGAAGATATGGTTGCCTCGAAAGGAGAAGAAAAGAGGAAAGTACAAAGTGATTATTTGTTTTTCATATGAGGGGTTGTACGGTTTTGCCATCGGATTTCTGCACACCTGCGGCGAGGAATTTTGCGTTGGGTCACCAAAAAAAAAAAAGAAAGGGAAACGGGAGAATCCTTGAGTGGTACAGAGTATTCCTTGGATGTACAAACAAAACTAAAAGACAAGAAATCGTGTGATTAACTTATGATAATCAAGGACTACCTAGGTAATTCTAAAAGACCGTTTTCTTGATTAGAGTCTTAGAGATGAAGAATGCACTCCACACCGAGTATAAGCAACAATTATTGACGCATAGAATAAGTCCTCCGTCTGATAATCGTAAAACGACAAGAACGGATGGGAATGCAGCAGAATAATGCAAGTTTGATGTCAAATAATCTCGGCAGTTTTGAATTTGGGTTACACGGTTCTTTGCCTATCTATGGTTTCACAAACTTCTTTGAAAACTCACATGTGAAAATTAGGCAAGACTGCCTGCCTGCCTACTTGCACCAGAGCAGAAGGGGAAAAAAAAGGAGTCATAACTTGTTGTGACTGGGTGTGTGGATTCTATGCAGAGTCCCGAGTCCCGTGATGGGGATGGGGATGGGGATGTTGCCATGTTGGAATGGACAATTGCTTTGTTGGAGATGGGGAATAGGTGATTGGCTGAGAAAAGAAAAGGAATGAAAAGAAGTAAGAAGTAAGTAACTTCAAGTAAATAATCTGGAAGTGGTCTGAAATGCAGCCACCCCGCATCACCGTGCGCATCCAATTGTCTAAAATTCGCAACTTTGTTTCCTTCGACCAAAATTCCCCATCTGCATCTCAATCGCCTAAGACTTTAGACCTCCAAAAGTTTTCCACTCTTTGCGGCTCAAATCTTTCATATTCCATAAAACTAGCCAGTTAGTAACCACGTTGTTAAAACGCTAAATACCTTAATTCCCACCCTTGACTCCGAGCTTCACCAAATGAAGCATTCTACAGCCTACAGCATTTGAAATGGCCAATAGGGTTTGCTTAGAAAATCTCATCGATGATTAACAATCGTAGTCATAGGAAGATCACGTACGAATATAGGCACAGCCCAAACTAATCCATGACCCTTATCACTCAATCTGCCCTGGCGTTCTTGACGCTACCATCCCGAAGAAAGTAAGAAAATGCAATCTTGACAAGGCTACAGAAACACTTACATCAAACACTGCCCCTTTTTCCTGGGGTTGCGAACAAGGTCTTTATTTCTTATTTTCTCGCTAACCAATTGGATTGCGGAAAAGCGAAGAAAGCCGTGAGATGTTAGCTGAGCTAGCAATAGAAGAGGATTGAGTCATCATTTGATGATTTACGAAATTTTTTGGGATATAGATCTGAGATTTCCGATTTTTGAGATACAGTAAGTTTGGGGGCCGAAAAAGTAATTTCGCTGTTGATTAGACAATCGAGACGGAAATGGCAAATGGCAAATGGGCTATGATGAGGGCTGTAAGATCGCACAGGAAGGAATACTAAATCTAGGACAACCATACACACCCAAAAATATGCACGACGGGATGTTCAACCAGGATAGTCTTCGGTGAGATCATTTGGAAAGATACCTTCTTCTACCCCCGGTGAAAGCCATGAGCCGCAAAAGAAAGGATGTGTAAACACCACCCCGGCATTTTTGAGGCTGTGATTGGGAGATCCGAGTCGAGGGGTCAAGGCAGAAAAGCGACTTGTTGTTTCTTGAAACCGGACATTTGTAGGCAGGGAAACTAGACACCGGATTTCAAAGAAGAGTCATATGTTTATTGATCCTTCTTGTGTTCGTTAGGTAGGTTATTGATAGTATGGCTATGGTAAGGCCTGGGAGATTTGACTCCTATAAATCTCAAAGGAATGCGAGTGTTTTTCTTTCTTCAGCCTTATATCTATTCATTCGATCTCTCCTTCTCATCCTTCTCATCCATCTCATCTGCAAAGAATAATTGTCGAATCGGTAACATTTCTTCAATTCAAATCAGCAAAGACGAATAGATTAGTTTCTACTGCATCGATACCCAAAGCTATCATCCAATAATTTTCCTGCCCTCCTTCATATTATCAATCACATTTTGAGATCAGATCGGAAAACACAGCGTACGATTGGTACGAGTCTATTGTTTCGATTCGGAGCATACTTGAGGTTACACAAATAGTTACTGTGGTACATACCGTACCCAAGTACACAACATACTTCATAATGTCCTCCAAGCCGGTCAAAAAAGTTCACTACACATCTTCCACTAAAGGATCCTCTGTTCATGGTGGCCTACCATCTACACCACCCATTTCATCCAAACCAACTTCGTCTACCCGTCGTCCCTCTTTCTCCCACCAAAGACACCCCTCCGACTCGGGTGTCGGTTCTTCCTCCTCCAATTCAGCCACTGCTCCCGTTAACTCAACCTCCTTCTACACCGACGCCGAGCGCTCCGAGCAACGACAAAATGTTCGAGCTTTGAACGAAGCAGTCAATACACTCAAAGACCGAGTCCAATCCCTCGAGGCGAACAACCGTAATCTCGAAAACTGCCTAGCAGAGAGCAATCGCGAGAAACGAGAACTCCGTCGCGAACGCGAGGAGCATATCCGCATGATAGAAGATCTGAAGAAAGAAAAGGATAAAGCGAAAAATGGGAGAGACGGCAAGGATAGTGACGGGATACGAGTTCGAGGATCCGATATCAAAACCACGCCCGAGAAAAGAGAAAGAGGAGGCGAAAGGATTCCCGTAACGGTGGAGAGAAACACACCACCCATGACACGACGAGAGAAAGAACGGGATTCAGAAGCTAGGAAGAGAGAAGAGGAGCGCCTTCGATCGCCACATCAGACCAGCGAACGACGAACTAGTTATAGAGACGCACCCCCTTCACCCCTCTACCGCGACGACGAACGAGATGTAAACCCCATGAGTCCCACTTCTCGATACCGCGACGAAGAACACCAGCGCGAAAACCGCCACTCGGGAACCCCCACCACTGGCATCCTGCCCAACGGCAAACTCCCCAATCCCTTCACCCCACGAAGCCCAATTGGAAGCAATATGAATACGGACCGAGCAAGGAGGACAAGTGTGAGTTACGGGACTTCGCCGGGGGGGTACACGAGTGCGCCGCAGGGATACCCTGGGATGACCATGGGGAGTAGTTATGGGAGGAGGGAGCGGGATGAGGTGCCTTATGTTAGGGGAGAGGTGCCGGTGAGTGTGAGTTTTGGAACTGCGGGGGGGTCGATGGGGTCGCGGTTGAGTGGGGGGAGTGTGGCGAGTAGTGATGATTTGTTCCCGAATGATGGGAAGTATCATCCTTATCCGTTGGAACTTTAAGAGGAGGTTATTGACCAGGGTTCATTGGGAATTTGGTGATGATACTTCTCCAAAGACTTCAGTGGAGAGCTCCTTTTTATTTTGGATAGGAACGGTGAATTTGTATTGGTTGAATTGTTTTGGTTCTTGATTTTTTTGGTTGGATTATGCCTTGCACAGCGGTACATGGGAACCAAAAGTTTGTGTGGCTAGAGGGATTGTGTGTTTTCTTTGTTGTCTTCTGTACTTTATTTTTGCACTTTATGCAGCGAGCGTATTCATTTTGGTTGACGGCTTGGTTGGATGATTGGTGGGATGGATCAGGGTCAACGCAGTACTCCGAAAGAGGGATAATAGGACAGGACGGGATAGGATAGGATAGGATAGGATAGGATAGGATACACAGTACATACACGAATGGCGCGAGCCTGTGAGGAAAGGAATGGAAAGGGTCGCTTGGTTTGATAGTGAGTCTAGGTCAGAGGAACTCAGTAGGTAGCTCTTATTGCTTATCTGAATTATTCAGCATTGATACAACAATCAAGTAAACTTTTGGATTGTGGCATTTGCTTGCTCGTGACCTAAGAATTGTGATTTGAATGATGAAACTTGCATTGCTTACTTGCGATACTTTGGCCGGGAATGGTGACTATAGAATCAACAGAAGACTACCGTATAAACCCAGCTGCGTTCAGTTTGTCATCGCCAGGAAGTCCCAGAACAACCCAAGGACTGGGAGATGTGACTGGCAGATGTGACTGGCTGCATATAGTCATTTAGCCTGTGGCCTTTTTAACCCTATAGCCTGCCTATCCACTAGGGGCTTCCATGGACCGTCCTTCTTCGACAGGCCTTGCCGCTCCCGTCATGAATCCAATCGCAGCCTCCAGAATGTACCTTACAATCTTTAGTTCCGCTTCCGACCTCGGCGCGTAGATCATCAGATATTGTGCCGGCATCTTCAGTGTCCCGCTCAAGGTCATTCTTTCACCCCATCCTTTCTCAATAACTTCCTTGCAATCTTTAGGGGACAGCACAGCATGCATCGAATAATCAACATTCTTTCCTTCTGTATGAACGTGTGCGATTTCTCGCTTCGTTTTCCTGGCGGGAAGGTGAGGTGTTGGAACTTTGTCGGCGATCAAAACGGCGTCGCCATGTTTCTCGAGGGCAGATGTAGTCAAGATGATGTGGTTGGAGTATGCCTTTGCCAAGTCGATTATCAATTGATCTAGCTGTCAAATACCCTATAAGCTTAAGCCAAGTCATGACAAGAAATAGCAATACCTCCTTGTGCATAGCTTTCCCTCCAAATTGGTTGATTCGTCGATGAGGAACTACCTGTTAGTTTTTTAGTATCGCATCTAATTTTGATTTGGAGAGTTTGAGGTACCCAATTTCCCATCTCGGGTCTTAGACCGTCTCTCGTTGGTAATGCCTCTTTCAAAAACGATCGTTGGCCAAATGTCCCGCATTTTGCAATCTCTTTTGGATCATCGTAGCAACTAGTATCGAAAGGTTCACATTTGAAATATCGTAGAAAATACTGGACTAGTAGGTAGCCGAATATGTTACTAGGAAGCGCATTTTCTTTAAAGCCTAACCAGTCATGATAGTCTGCGCGAAATGAATTGAACATCACGACAGAACGCAACAGTCAATGGGACGCCAGCAAGACGCCGTAGAAGGTCAATGAGCATGATGCATTTGGGGATTGAAGATATCGGGATGGGTGGATTAGGTTAGAATGTGACAGGTTACCTAGTGCTTACATACTGCTGAAGGTCCCTGTAAACACCAGATATAGATCGGTCCCCTCATTGCAACCCTTCTTTAGACATCCATATCAGAAATCCACATATATAGACGCCATCGAATCTATTTCTTTGCACTCTTGATGCTTTAGCTCCTCTCATTGACCGATTCTATAGCCTTTACAAGTAGAAATGAGGGCGATGTCTTACTCGAGCCCAGTCTGAATTTTCCTGCAGCTCATCCACTAATCCGTCGTTCGAGGGCCTTCAAATAAGTCTAAAAGCCAGACCTCATGATCTTCCGCCTCTTTAATCCAGCAAGCGTTTTGCGGAGCAATCAAGATAGGGTGCTCGACGGAAAAGATAAACGTTGCCCAGAGTTTTAGTGAATTAAAGACTTGCGACGAGAGTATTTGGAGATGTCTTTTACGTTCCAGGTCGGCTTTGCAATAGTTGATAGCAGGATCTCGTGGGTATTCTCTCGCTCGTGATAGCATGTTTTCGGACACGTCTACACCTTGAACGAATCTTGCACCGTTCTCTCGCGCCCATCTACACACCTAATTGCAATTAAAGCCGGATCCAAGGTCTAGAAAAATAGATTTTCCAGGGCTTGGTAGCCAATAGAGTAGTACTTTGAACTCAGGAGGTTTGTCCAAACCATGAAAGAGACCGCGGAGGATGAGCATATGCCTTGAAAGAAAAGTACTCTTCGACGTAGACCTTTTGCGCCATATTTGGACTGTGATGTGAAAACTCGATATCAAGTCCGAATACATTCAATGCTTTTGATGCTTTTTTTGTCAAATATTTGTATGCTATTAAGAGGAAAAGATAGCCTCACATCTTCGTGAGACCCTCCGGCGTGATTTGTCATCTTCCAAGGCGGTATTGAACTCCGGAATACGATGGAAGTTGGAAAGCCTTTTCATCTAAAAACATATAATCAAGTGTAAGATATGGAAGAATATGAAAGAGATTATCTCCATTGTGAATCTGTGATATCCATCAAATGGCGAAAGAGAAAGAATTCCGCTGAGCGGAGAAATTTGGCGGGGCTGCGGAGAGCAAGCTAAATGGCGGGGCAGTTAGTCGGCCCCCGAAGCCGGAGTGATGGTAAGAATTTATTTCGTGTCATCCGTCTTCAGTCAATATTTATCTCACTCAATTGAAACTATTCAAATATATTTACGATATAAATAAAACCATCATGACTGACCACACTCCTTCACAAAGATATCTATCTACCAGAGGAGGTGACTATGGATTGTCATTCGAAGAAGTTGTTCTAAAAGGTCTCGCTGCCGATGGAGGACTATTCATTCCAGAACAAATCCCATCAGTACCTGAGAACTGGGAGTCAAAATGGAAGGACTTGTCATTCTCTGACCTCGCATATGAGATTCTTTCTCTTTACATCTCTCCTTCCGAAATCCCACCTGCAGATTTGAAAGACATCATAAATCGAAGTTACTCTACGTTTCGCGCCCCGGAAACTACGCCCCTCGTTGCCCTCAATGAGAAGGATAATTTATACCTTCTAGAATTGTTTCACGGCCCAACTTTTGCATTCAAAGATGTCGCGCTACAATTACTCGGAAATCTTTTCGAATACTTCCTCGTTAGACGGAATAAAGGCAAGGAGGGGAAAGATAGGCACCATCTTACAGTGGTTGGAGCAACAAGTGGTGATACTGGATCTGCAGCTATTTATGGTTTGCGAGGAAAGAAGGATGTTTCAGTCTTTATTCTACATCCAAAGGGAAGAGTAAGCCCTGTGCAAGAGGCCCAGATGACTACGGTTTTAGATGCCAATGTGCACAATTTGGCTGTTGAGGGTACTTTTGACGATTGCCAGGTGAGTCATACATCTTTGTGTAATTGGCAAATCTAACGAACAACTCTCAGGACACCGTCAAAGCCTTATTCGCGGATCCCCAGATCAACGAGACGATGAATCTCGGAGCTGTCAATTCCATCAATTGGGCGAGAATTCTGGCACAAACAACATATTACTTCCACGCATACTTTTCCCTCCAGAAGTCGCCGGCATACAAGCCCGAAAACAAGGTCCGATTTGTCGTCCCTACTGGTAACTTTGGCGACATTTTGGCAGGATATTTCGCAAAGCGCATGGGTTTACCAGCTGAAAAGCTTGTCATTGCCACAAACGAGAATGATATCTTGTACCGCTTCTGGAAGACCGGACACTACGAGAAGAAAGCGGTTCACGGCGTCGAAGCCGAAGGAGGAATTGCAGAGGATGGTGTCAAAGCACATGAAGATGGTGTCAAAGAGACTCTCAGTCCTGCTATGGATATTCTTGTTTCGAGTAATTTCGAGCGACTATTGTGGTTTTTGGCTTACGAATATGCATCTGCCGCCGGTATGGATGATGAGTGGAACAAAAAGCAAGCCGGTCAGGAAGTTGAAGTCTGGCTCAAACAGTTGAAAACGCAGGGCGGATTCAATGTCCAAGACGAAATCCTCAAGGCTGCGAACAGAGATTTCGACAGCGAGAGAGTTAGCGACAAGCAAACTATCGACACAATCAAGGATTTCTATAGTAGTGGTTCATATGTCTTAGATCCACACTCGGCTATTGGTGTAGCTGCTTCATTACGATCTATCTCGCGGTCCCCAAAAGCATATCATGTTTCGCTTGCAACAGCACACCCTGCTAAGTTTGCAAATGCCGTTGATCTTGCATTAAAAGACGAAAAGAGCTTTAGTTTTGCTACCGTACTTCCCAAAGAATTCGTCGGATTGGAAGATAAGGAGAAGCGAGTTAGAGTTGTACCCAGCACTTCTTGGGAAGAGGTCAGGGCGATTATTGTAGAGGAGGTTGAGGCGGAGTTGAAAGGCACCCGATGAAAACCATCCATGTTAATGAAAAAATAATAGACTCCCCCGCCATATCAATGACCTGTTTGAGCCCCATTTTCCCGGTATAAAACTGATAGCGCTTACGCTGCAGATATTGTTTTGCAGCAGTGCCTCCCTCTAATGATTGGTGTCCTGGTAGCATAGGGGCTATCGCTTTTCGATTATGAGTGCAGCATACCACTTAAAGCATACACTTACTGCCACCCACTCCTCTACTCACACACAATACTATATACTTACCGCTCACTGTTAAGAAAGCCATTTAAAATTGACATTATACTTCGTCATGGATCCTTTCAGCATCACAACACTTGCGGTGCAACTCGAAGATGCACTCAGAAATGCAGCTGGTATCTGGGAGACTGTTCAAGATGGTCCAAATATTCGACGATTGTACAGGGAGCTTAGGCTCGTGGCGAACGTCTTTCATGCTATTCAAATTTAACATGAAGCTGATAGCTTAGATACAAACTTTGAAGTGATATTCAAGGAGGCTCTCTTGCTAGCAAAGGACGATGTTGATCGGCTTTCAGAGTTCGATTTCAGAGCTGACGCGAAAGTTGTCCCATCATAATGGAAGTTTGGAAAGCAATGGAGAAAAGTCCAAATAGTGTTAAACGCGAGTAAAATAGAAAGGCTCAAGGACAATCTGGAAAGCGTCGAAAGTATCATGACCTTACTCTACACAAGCAGAAAGCAGTGTTATAATCACTTCTTCCAACGTGAGCGACGTAATTTGCTCACTACGGCTCCGGATCTTCCTTAATTAAGTCAGTACCAGGCTCGAGATCCTCAGTACCAAATCTGCTCCGCAGTGTGGTGGCACTGTTGCTCCAAGACACTGGAAGGTTTCCACCAACGGCATTTGTTAGTCTACTTATCAATACAAGATAAACTTCTTACTCGACACTTTTTGGTTGTAGGACTACTTCTATCAATCTGGTTTCAGATTGATAACGACAAGCACTTTCGATCATTACATTGTCGACGTGGTTCGACGACAATTAAATGAATCAAAAAAAATATTACACGCTGTGAGGATGGTAACGTCCAAGCAGTGAAAATGTTGCTCGATTGTGGTGAAGCATCCATATATGATATGGGCGAAAGGGGGAAGTCTCTTCTACATGTACGCATTCGAAAAGGAGCAGGGGTTTCCATTAAGTAACGTTACTTATCTTTCTGTAGGAAGTTGCCTCCTACTCCAACCCTCAGCTTTTGAAAGTACTTGTTGATCTTGGGTAGATTTACATCTACAAGATGATTTTCATCGGTTGGCTCATCATACCCGCAAAAAGGATTGTACTCACAAATAACTGTGACTTACCTATAACAACCTCAACATAGACGCAGAATCCTTCATCGTCATATATTCAAATGATGCCGCTCCTGTTATCTTGACCTCGCACAAATTGCAAGAGGCGATGGCATTTTGTGATGATCTTCTATATCAATTCGACTGGCCGTCTGGACTCAATCTGTGGTTAAAAATGATCTGGATTCTTGATAATACATCAAATACTGAAGTTGTCAGTTGTCTTGTGCCACAGCCTGGTGAAGAAGTATTCAACCACTGGAAATTAGAGCTGCAAATATCCAGCAATATTCGTTATATTCGCCTTCGTCATTTGGTGTGTGCAATCACTGGCGGGTGGCTGAATGAATTGTTTCGTTATTCGATCTATGACGAGGGTCGCTGTTTGAAAAGCGCATCCTTTTGCGAATACAAGCTCACCCAGATTTCGAAACGCCTATTCTGCATACCCAATTCAAAATACGGATGAAAATTTCAAGACTACCGGCACGATTCCGCTACTATAATAATGGCTTGTGTTGAGGAAATCATAATGGCCACCTATTGGAATACGAAAGCCAGTCATGCAACCTTTCATCGATGGTCAAAATTACCCTTGATTGTGCAACAGACTATGGGAAATAACGCCTTCAAAAAGCGTGTTGTTAATTGCTGCATGGATACCCGACCTGTATTGAGCTTGTGTATGGAGATGAACGTGAGATTTTTTTCACCCCAGGCTGAAGATAAGATTGCATCAGAACTTTCACATCTTCTTCCCAATTGGTCGGTCATGTAGCGATAATACTGGTGCAGGTCGATGCCTCCCTCATTCAACTGGCAAGAACATCACATCAAACAAGCTGTTACTTAATCATGTCTCACTAGTTCTCTTAACTGACAGTTTCCGTCGTGCATAAATATATCAAGCTGGGGAAATGCTATACACCTACTCCTATCTTAGGAGAAGAATATAGGAAGTCCTTCAATCTTGACGTAGACCACCAGACTTCTTCGAGCAACTGTTGATATATATTGAATATCATTTACAATAGCAGATGACAAATACGATGTCTTATGTAGGTTAAGCGATTACATAAGAGGCTCACACGAACCTTCTTTCAACAACACAGAACAATTGAACATTCAACAACCTTATCCGGAACTTCCTTTATCTACAATTATAATTACAATCTGTGGTTCACAATATGACCTCGGAGGTAGAAATTTATGATTTGGTAGTCCTAACATGCGGCTACACAAAATCAAAGCATCACTGCATAACCTTACCTTTGTCAGACTAAAAGTTGTTGTTGTACCAAGCACCACTGCTCAGTATGATATAATCCAACAATTTTAATAGCAGAAGTCACAAAAGGAACAATTAATTTGAGTCGTAACTCATTTGCCATATCATAAGCCTGCACAGTAAAAATTCGTGAGAAAATACCCAGCAGGACCTCAGCTATGGTTGGTGAGCTCGAACCACTGCGAAAACGGTTGAAAGGACTGAACAGCCAGACACATACCACTCTCGGTGACCCTGAAAGGTACACTCATAATGAGGTAAACTCTCCAATAATACTTCATGAGCTTGAAGATTTACACCCCTTTTTAGGTTCCTGCCCTCAGAGATATTTTACCCCTCAAGTCTGGTATAACACCTCTCACACCTCCAGGGGGAAACGCCTCTCAGGCCGAGAAAGAGCTATTTCGGAATTTGGATGCATATCAAAGACACCGATTCGAAGGTCTGTTGTCTTGAGACTAACAATATGTGCCTTGACTAATATCGCGTTCGACTAGCTAAATTTTCTATGGCGGAGCTCGACTATTTGGGGGCATTGGCAAGCACGATTGATGTTGACGACGCATTTTCATTAGAACAAATTCCAATTCATCCATGTTTAGCCCGAAAACATTGGGTTTCGCCCGGACTAAATGAGCCAAAATATGAGTTAGGGAATGGGAGGCCAGGATATTGGGAGGTACTTATATTTTGAGGGTACCAAATCAATGGAATAATTATATTGACGCACATCAGGCGAGCAATGAAATTGTTTGGGAAGTTCTAGCTCCATGTCTGCGACTTGTTACGCTCTTTCTTTCCAGCCCAAACTTCGCTAGGTGGTAGGTATGGTCAATGAGATATGTTAGTTACAATCGTCTAACAAATTAGGTGGACAGCACTCTTGGGCGATCCAGATACTTTCGAGAGGTTCGAGGAGGCAGTTTCCGGAGAGGCATCATCAAAAAAGAACCGAAAAATAAACTCTGGATTAAGATTCTACTTGCGTGCATTTCCTCGATTTCACGAAGTGGAGGATTTTTTTCGTGGCTTAGCAGGGCAGTTTGAATTAACCCTCCTAAGCGGCACAAACGAAATAAATGGGCCTTATACTCATGGCGTGGGAAAAGATAGAGGTTTCAGCGGTCCACGGTGGAAGCGACGTCTCGAGATTTCTTTCCAGAGTCTCGAGCCATTACTGAATCCGAAAAATACTCCTGCGGAGAGGCTACTCGACAGATTCGGTGCGGCGGCAATAATATTGCATGAAGTATCGGTGAGTTTTATCATTTATCGGCTTTTAAACAGATTTAATCATTCCACTAGCATATAGTAGCATTTACCCAAACGAGACTCGTAGAATTTCACCCAAAACATATCAGTTCGGAGCCTTTTTTTGAACAAGATAGTCTCCCTGAGCTGTAAGTAATACATTAGCTTATTGAAAGAGATGTAACAGAGCGCTAATGCGTTTTTTTCAAGGGGCTTCGTTCATGAGCTATTGGTACTATGTCACCTTTTTCCGATTTTTTCCCACGACGCACTAGTACTGACCCCATTCGTAGCTATTTGGTGGCTCTGTTGATCCTGGTATCGATAGGGTATTCAGATCTCCGGCAGTTTCTGGTGGATTCTTGTATAGAACGTATGACACACACATACTTTCTCCCCGATACAACTGACATTGCTTTAGTTTTCCCTGGGTTAATAGAATTATTGGCGATAAATACAGTAATCTCATTCCTACCATCTCAAAGTCATCTGAATGGAACTGTGCAAATATGTATCCTATACAAATCACACAAATTTCGAGGCTACTCAAAGAAGATTATTGGGATTGTGGTGTACGAAGGTGAGTAGTGACCGAGCCAATATTGACAAGCCTTATATTAACAGGGCCATACTTTCAGATATGGACCCAGAAGTACACATTTTACTCAGCCAATAGGGACCAAACTAGATTTTGATAGCTATTGGTACCCCGGGAAAAGCTCCTTGAAGATGCCTACTAGAGATGATTTGGCTTCAAACAGACGCTCTGATACCAGCAAAGGCATATCGATCAGAGATTATAGGATTATTGTAGATCGAATCGAGGAGCTAATCTTGAAATCACAGTCTGATCGAGTGTATGTCTGGAACACACATTTTGGTGAATATAGGCCTCATAAGGTACCATCGGTGTATTTGTTTGCTCCTACAACTAGAATTCCAATGAAATTCTTCTTGCACGAAGGGAAGGTCCCACCCAAACATCTTCGCCCGTGTCCAAGATTTGGCGAAATTAAAGAATATCTATATGCGAACGTATTGGAGCTCGCCTTGGATACTACGATGGTCAAAATTCCCATGATGCTTATGCTTCAATACATTCACAACAATGGAGGAATAGAACTCAACATTGACGAATGGAGAGACTTTCTTGCGCTGTGTGAAGAAGAAAGAATTCTATTCAAGTACGCACTCCCTTGTCTTTTGGCATTTACCTATGAAGGAGCAGCAAACCCTTCACAATTTTGAGTATTACCATATACAGCTCAATGATTAGCACCAATGCACCATCATCCTTTCACTTCACGAAACTTACTAATAGTATATATTGTGCAGATACAATTCATATGATTATGATAAGCGCGGAAGTCTTATAGTACGGAGGAGGGGTTGGCCACAAGGGGTTTTAACTGGGTCAAACAAACGCCATGCACCACCAATCCCACCAGAGTGGGCGTCTTTCAATCGACCGTGGTTAATGTCCAGGTTAAAGGCGGAGTTCATACAGGATTTAAGAGATATGAAAAACCGTGGCTTTAGACTCGGCTTTGTAGGGACCATCCCCGATGCAGAGAAAGAACATGTTTTTTTCTATATGGATTTTTTGCGCAGTGTTCTTTATACATCACATTTCCTCCTTCAATCTGAAGACCCGTACAAAGTCCCCGGTGCACTTAAGTCGGCTAAAAAACGCCTTACTTTGGCACAGGTGCGTAGCTAACACCAAAAAAAAAACCTACCTTAATGCCAATTACTAACTATGCTATCCCGAGCAGAAGGAATATTTTCTATGGAGGGTCATAAAAAAGGCTGCGCGATTCAAGAGGAGAGGGACATTGAAAAAGACTTTCCCACGTGCTTGGTATGCCATAAGTCCTTTCATTTGTGTTATTTGCCTTTTCTCAAAATGAGAATCAATCCTAATAGCGTTAGTCATGCACCTAAAGGGATTGTTCGAGTCATTGGACACGATGATGATTTCTATATGTCTGATGGCGAATCCCCTCCGCCTAGTCCTCAACTTGAGGCTAGAGGTTTCTCTGATTCAGAAGACGACGATTCATTGGATGAAGACTATTTAGATGACGATTCAGATGAAGACGATTCAGATGAAGACGATTCAGATGATGACGAGTCGGTTGAAGAGTCGGTTGAAGAGTCGGTTGAAGAGTCGGTTGAAGAGTCGGTTGAAGAGTCGGTTGAAGAGTCGGTTGAAGAGTCGGTTGAAGAGTCGGTTGAAGAGTCGGTTGAAGAATCGATTGAAGAGTCGATTGAAGAGTCTGTTGAAGAGTCTGTTGAAGAGTCTGTTGAATAAGAAGAGGTATCATAAGTAGTGGAACTCATGAAGTGGTCGCCGGCTAATCCTCACATACCTTAGCATAACTTGACTTGGTAAAATTGAAGTGCAACGCCTTTGCAGTTTCCATGTGACCAAAACCTAGACAAGTTATAGAAAGCTAGATTTCCTTTTACGCCATAGAACTGCGGGTTATTTTGCGACTATATACTGAGTATCAAATGTCATATTCTGAGACTTAACAATTGTTTAGATTCTTTTAGTACATCGAACGAGACAACCTTTGTCTACTCCACCTGTCACTTTCTACCTTTTTTTATTGCATGTCCAAAACTTGTATTCAAGAAATCCTGGATGATTAACCTAAATTTTATCAAGGAGTTGAATGTTTCATGCGTTATAATCCCTTCCTATGGAAAGTTTAATGGCTTTCTTTTTCGAATCTGCCTAGTCATATTGAAATCACTTGTTTCAAAGAGATCATAAAGGCAGACTGCGATGCTTTGTAGTTATAGTTTAAAAATTGCCAAAGATGGGTGTTCAAAATCTTACGCGAAGGTGTTGAAGAATGAAAGTGGTTTCTTGGAAGATTTAAAACATTGGTTTATTTTGCGATATTGAAAAGTGCCAAAACATATTGTCTTTAATGAAGAGTTGTTGATATACTTGTATGCGGAAGAGATTATCGAGGTTGAATGTTGTGACTAATGAATCGGAAATTCTCTTTGCAGCAAAAAATATCCTTGGTTAAACTCAGTAAAAAATCCAGCGTTAGTAATTGATCGGTTCTTGCACCTGTATTAAGTAGCAATACTTGAATTGGACACGTTTCTTCTGAGTGTTTAGAGTATAGACTGTGCATGAGGCATCAACATATCTGCGAGACACTTTGATAACCGTCAGCAGAAGGCTTGGAGGAGGCTCGAAGGTAGCTACCATGAGTTGCTTTACCAGACACACCGATCTTAGATATTAGGTTCTTCACATGCATCTTTTGAGTTGAGATGAAGTATATTTTCTTTCCGAGTGACACGGCAGGACTCGTGTTGTCTTTGACACTCGATCATAAATGATAGATCGACAATGGAAAGGCCAGAATTAGATCTTGAACCAAATTAATGTCTAAGCCATTTTATTGGTTAAGCGTTTATTTGGAGCTTGTGCTTGCGATGAAAATCAAAAGTCTTGAGGTTTGTCCACAGCCTAAAGCTTGCCCCTATCGGTCATTCGCGTAATTGCATGGTGGCTCACAACCAGTTACAAAAATACAAAAATAGTTCCCAGATGACGCAAAATAAGAATAGCAGCTTGCAATAGCTGCTACTGCGTTAGAGTATAACAGTTCATTATTTGATTCAATATGTTTCAGATTAGACAAAATATATACAATCAATTATATGAACCTTTGAAAGACTGTGACAGGGCCCAATTGAAGCTATGCCAATCAATTTCCATCTGAACAACAATAAATGATTGACCAAACTTGCCGAAGAGCACTATCTTAAACCAAGTAATTCAAAGCCCAAAAAGTACGTATATAGTCAAATGTCTGGAAATACTATTCTGTGCTCAAAAAGTTGTTGTTTTGGTCTCAGGTGAAATGCGGAAGCAGCCTTGAGTAGTCAAGATGCACTAATCTTTACTCCTCCAATCACTATCGTTCCACCACCCTCTTTGCAGTTCTTTTCAAACTTTCTTTCTATTTCCAGTGTCTCAATTCATTAGTAAGCCCGAATACAATGGTGTCTTCGTGTCCTCCCTGTTCCCACTCCACATACCATGGAGGCAAAACAATAGACGATGTAGCCTCTCTTCGCCTCTTTTATTCTCTCTTATATCAGCCTGAAGTTTCGTCCGTCTAAGCTATAGCAGTAGTAGTGTGGTAGTGATGATTGTAGGCAGACGGATAATTTGAGTGTCCGTCCGCTGCGTTACCTTGCTCCGGCCCCTTGTGTGTCCTCCCTTTGGGACAATATCCCAACTGCTTTGATTGATCATATCGGTGTGAATATTCGTGGACATGTTTGTTTGACTGGCACAGGGACAATATTGTATAGCCATCGAAATTTGGACGATATCAAAGAATTAATAGAAGCAGGCAAAATCTTCACCTTACAGTCAAAACTATGACCATTTCATTCACTATAGAATCCTGTGAACGCTGAGAGGAAGAAATAACAGTAAAACGTTCATATAAGAGCAAAAACACTTGCCAAGCCCTGAACGTCTTGATATCATGAGATCAAACTTCTTATCCCGCCCTTTACTGCTACAATTTCACGATATATAAAATTACATCCCCTCAAAGTCATCGCCAAGTCACACATGACAATGCAAAAGCCCTGCCCTCCGCGGCAAAACAGCCGTTCCTTGAAAAGCCACTGATGCCTTTCCCAGACTCCCGCCCTCCCCAAAACTAACCGCATTCACCAGTTGACCCCATAGATTCACAATCGGCCCTCAAACTGAAATAATGCAGAAGCCAGTATACCAAATACTGTAAATAAGATGTGTATGAAAACAACAGTATTTCATCGCAATTTGCAACTCTCCATATCAAATTTTCATTGATGCTCATATGAGCAGGTGAAAATAGGACCGTACCTTCAAACAGGTAAATCCTACTCATACCCTGGTTGTCAATTTCGACACCTACAGAGTATAGAGCCACGATGACCACTTATAGCCCCCCCCTTCCGGTAGTCCTACATTCCAAAGACCTTTTCAAACTCATACAAATATTCTCAACGCCCTTGACCAACACGTTAAAATATCCAAAACACTGGAGTATTTGAGGACATCCCGCGTGCTGTTAGACGGATACCAAGTAAGAACATTTCACTCAACCAATCAACTCCGCCGTTTTGCTCCCTCTTCAATTGCACTCACTCCCCACGGACTATCACCCAGAAATCACGAAGGCGGCACAAAGAAACTAGGAAAGAACAGTTTGAAGTATATATATAATGAGCAACTTGGCAAGACAATAAGATGTACTAGTTTATGGTACTAGCTAGAGCGTGCTGCAATAACGCTTGGCTAGGGATAGTGGTATACAGATGGAGCACGAGGCCAGCAGTAAAAAGTGTAATACCCGAAATTGCACCTGCCTGTAAAGCACAAAGTTTCGTAGTCTAATTACATGCATATATAAGAAAAGTCTAAAGTTGTGATTATCTCAAAAATCTGATGGGTACTACTATGTTGTACACTACTACACCACTCTGCAGTCGTTGAAGTATATTTGGGGTCAAAGCCTCCTACCAATGATTATTCATTACTTCCTAACGCCCCTCTCTCGCTATTAAACACGGCCTTTTTGCTCATACTTGTAATCATGCTCCTCTTCCACATATTACCGCGCCCTTGGGCTTGAGACATGATATTGGCAGTTTGGGCAAGCCGCAGGCACTATCTTGAATACTGACCTTGGGCTTGTGTAGCTGTTGAGAAGGCACTATAAAGGATATTTTAGAGATCGTATTGAAGTCCCATATTTCTGATAATGGATTGTGTTCTCGATTACCTTAAGTTGCCGTTAATTTTGTTTTAGAAGGGTATGTTGAGACGCCGTTCGTGGTCGCGAACTCTTCACTTTGGAGCTGGCCCTGTAGGAGCAGCTGGAGAAGGATTTGAGGAATCCGCAGCTTGAGCATCCGCGCGACCTCTTCCACCACCATTTCTACCACCCCTTCTGCCCATGGTTCCACCTCTACCACCTCGCGAAGCCGGATTAGCAGGTGGCGGCGGAGGAGCTCTAGGAGCAGGACCAGCACGTGGCAGCTGATTTCCCTTTCGTTGCATGACGTGAACGGTACCCTGAGCAACGGAAACTGGATTGGCAGCCATTGCTTTCTTCAAACCTTCTGGGTCTTCAAAATCTGCATATGCGAAGCCTTTCTTTTTATCTATCTCAACCATTGAAACTTTGCCGAATTTCTCCAATGCTTCTTTTAACAATGGTTCAGTTACACCTTGCGATGGATTGGCATGCTTGATGAAAGCTTGTCGGGCACCTTTAGATGGAACATCCATTTGAGCTTTTGATCCCCGGTTCGGAGTAGCCTGTTGGGGTGCTTGGGGTGACTCCGCAGCTGGAGCAGCAGGGGCGGCTTTGGAGATAGCTTTCGGTGTAACTTGAGGTGCAGATGACGACTGAGAACCAGCAGTACTTGGTCTTTGTGGAGGTCTTTGGGTATCAGGCTTTCTCAACAGAACCATTTGTGGCATTGGAGCCGTAGCAGCGGTTGTTGACGCCTTATTTGCAGACGGATCGATATTAGGGTTTTGGTTACCTCTTCTAGATCTTCGGCTAGCCGATTGACCACTAGTCTGAACAGGGGCTACTTTGGGGCCAGTAGGCGTTGTTGGGGTAGATGGAGAAGATGCGGTATTGTTAGAATTGATGACGGACTGTCCAGAAGCCTCGGCTTTTACTGCACTAGCTGTATCCCGTTTGATACGACGATGCGCCTGTGAGGGATTGAGCCCGAGATCACGGCGTAGCATGCGAACATGGGCAGCGACAACGGTTTGTCTGTCACTTGCCGGAATTTTGGAAGTATCGAGTTTGGGGACATTTTTTTCTGTATTTGTTGAACCAGCTGCAGAGGTTGACGAAGAGGATGCAGCCGCTGTTTTCCTAGCAGCTTCTCTATTCAAAATCTTGACAGCTTCTTGCGTGGCCGCGACTTTGTCGGTTTTAGACTCCCTATCAGACTTTCTATCATCTGTAGAACTCAATACTTCCTTAACCTTGGTCTTTGAGGATTCTTGTTTTTTTGCTGCCTTGGCTGCCGATTCCTTCTTATTATTGGCCTTCTTATCTTTCAGGAATTGAACCAAAGGAGTTACAGTGACTTTCTCAGCCTTCCCTGTTGGAGTATCTTCCCCTTCTGCACCAGCCTCCTTTGTAGTGATTGGATTGGCCAATCCTTCTAGAAATGCCATGAATTCTGGGTCTTGATCAATTGTTCCTGCCTTGGTATCTGTACGACGTTTGAGACTTGCGGGAATTCTACTGTAAGGCGCAAATTCAACAGAGGGCGGTCCAATAAGACAAGAATTTGTATACGTATTCTTTGCATCTTCAAAACTCGATTTTCGCACGACTTCGGAGAATGGCAAGAGATAGTCGCTATTTGTTAAGTGAACATATGCTCGGGAAGGTCGAGATGGCTTGGAAGGGCTGTGTTTGTCTGTAAGCATTGCTGGCGCATACTTTGTCAAATTACCTACTCTTTAGAATCCTTTCCTGATTTATATTGAAACCAATCAACCTTTCCTTGCCCTAAATTCCATTCATCACCAAGAATAGAGATGAATTCCGCCTCCGTAAGTCCAGGAGCCAGTCTACGGACGATAAGCTTCATTTTGGAGCTTGCCGGTTTGCTAGCAGTTTGCTTGGATGTATTGCTCGATGTCTGTGTAGCGACAGGAAGGACACCATTCGTCTGGTTGCGAGATCCTGCTGTGGTAGCCATCTTGAATGATAGCTGTGAAGACGGATGGTAGAGGGCGGGGGCGTTGAAGTTTACGTTCGACTAAATATTGCGCCAAACGTCTGTACAACTGAGTAATAGCAGGCGTACGGCTACAACTAATTATAAGGGTGCGTTCATCAGCTTGGGGAATTCATGCGAGTTTCTGTGAAACACATGGATATAGAACAAATGCGACCACAATCTATAGTATCCGAGCAATCATCCAATGGGTTGTTATTTTGTTTGTGGTAGTAGAAGAAACTGGAAGGTTGTGTTGTATTGTATTATGATGTGCATGAGGCTTTCAATCTCTAGTTTCGACGTGGGGTATTCACTAAGAGTCCTTGAGTCGGCATATCTAACCACCGAGAATACGGTCACCTTTCAGACAATTTCTGTCAGCAAGTTCGGCTATACTACGATATTGGGAATAGTGCAATATGATTCCAAGTACAGATACTGATGGGGCAGTCGAAGGCGCATTTCATCAAGAAGATTACGAACAATCACTATCCGACGATTACGATAACTCAGAAGAAGAAGACGCCAGTTCTGAAGAGAGTATCGAACAACCTGACTGCGACCACTGCACAGTAATAACTGTTGAAAAGGCATACAAATCATCCAATTACACCTGCAACCTCGAGACTATTGTTGAAGATTCCGAGGAGCTACAAGAGGATCCAGGAAGACACTTGACTCTCCCAAACCTGAGAAACTTTGTACCACAATACAATCTCGCTCGTATACGCATTCAAAA
Organism: Myriosclerotinia duriaeana; assembly: GCA_002162615.1. NCBI lineage: Eukaryota > Fungi > Ascomycota > Leotiomycetes > Helotiales > Sclerotiniaceae > Myriosclerotinia > Myriosclerotinia duriaeana. The sequence goes on from NGKI01000005.1 coordinate 1,833,088, forward strand.
GAAAACTCAAGCCTTCGCCTTATCAATAGCACTCAACATGAGTTCCACAGTACCCCGCCCTGGCGCTGCGAAACTAGGACCTCGTTCTGGTCTCGAGGAGTGGTTATCAGAGGCAAAGCAATGTCATTACTTACCAGAGTGGGCAATGAAACAACTTTGTGAAATGGTAAAGGAGTGTTTAATGGAAGGTACCGTGTTCCGAATCCCTCTTAGCATCTTCTTGTACTGATCCTTCTCCCGACAGAGTCAAATATACAACCTGTCGCAACTCCTGTCACTATTTGTGGCGATATACATGGTCAATTCTACGATTTACTCGAGCTATTCCGTATCGCTGGTGGTATGCCAGGAGAGACAAATGTTCAAGCCCCCACCACTGTAATCAACACAGATGCGATCGAGCCGCCTACAGAAATTACAGATCCAAAATTGAAGAAGAAGATACGAAGCAGCGACAGCGGCATGGAAAGCGCAAGTGGAGGTGACGATGATGATGACGACGAGCCTCGAGGACGCCCACGTACTGCAGGTGGATCTAATCGAAGTGCAAGCTCTGGGGGTGATTCTGGGATTAATATCAACAACAACCAAGTCTCTGGAAGCGGAAACCAAAACTTTATTTTCCTTGGTGATTTCGTCGACAGAGGATATTTTAGCTTAGAAACTTTTACTTTGTTGATGTGCTTGAAGGCTACGTAAGTAATATATATCGTTCAGCTAGGTCCATTTCTAACAATACCAGATACCCCGATAAGATTACCCTCGTCCGCGGGAACCACGAATCTCGTCAAATAACACAAGTATATGGATTCTACGAAGAATGTCAACAGAAATACGGCAATGCCTCTGTTTGGAAATCCTGCTGCCAAGTTTTTGACTTCCTTGTCCTTGCGGCCGTTGTTGATGGTGAGGTTCTTTGCGTTCACGGTGGTTTGAGTCCAGAAATTCGGACCGTTGATCAAATAAGAGTTGTTGCACGTGCTCAAGAAATTCCCCACGAGGGTGCTTTCTGCGATTTGGTTTGGAGTGATCCCGAAGACCTGAAAGACGTTGAAACTTGGTCCGTTTCTCCTCGTGGGGCTGGATGGCTGTTCGGAAATAAGGTTGCCAGTGAGTTCAATCATGTCAACGGTTTGAAGCTTATTGCTCGTGCCCATCAACTTGTGAACGAGGGATATAAGGTATGTCAATCGCTCTTCTTGGCTAGAAAGTTCTAACAACTTGCAGTACCACTTTGCGCAAAAGTCAGTCGTTACTGTCTGGTCAGCTCCTAACTACTGTTACCGATGTGGCAATGTCGCTTCAATTATGAATGTTGGCGAAGACCTTAAGCCTAGATTTAGCATCTTCAGCGCCGTGCCTGAAGATCAACGGGCCGTTCCAGCTGGTCGGAGAGGTGCTGGTGATTACTTCCTCTAAATATACCACAATACGTTCTTTACTGTCAATACATTCTCCATATTTCAAGAGATGTATACTGGATAACCACAAAGGAGTTTCGTTTTAAAGGTCGGCATTTTCGGAAGGCGTCTGTTGGGTCACATTACCCCTGTACAACAATAGTTGAATCTGGTTTCTGTCTTTTTTTTTATCTAAACCGAGATGATGGTGGATTTGGGTTGGCCCGGCTTGATATGGCTACATGCGATCGGAATGTGACAGGTATCTATGGATTTTAGACCTTATGAGTGATGAGATGATGAGAGATGTATTAAAACATACATGGCATGATATATGAACGCGCAGCATACAGCATCAGTGGATATCAGGAGATTTCTGATCATAGTTGCGAGGAGTAGGTATGGGGCTCAGGCTTTAATACAGGACAAGCAAATACAAGATGATTTCTCGATCGTATATGAATTGCATGCCAAGGAACAAGGTGAAATATGTAGATGACTCAGAAAGGTCATGCAAAGGGCCTCCAATTAAGTTTCTGACAATTCCGGGGAAATGTGAACCCCGCTCGGTACACACCATTGCATGCGTTGCTTCCCCTCCTATGTTAATTGTGAAAGATGACTCTTTTTGATGACTCCTCATGCTTTTGCATCAATTGCATTGTAAAGTCTTACATTGAAAAGTGAATTCCTTGTTGCTCACAATTTGAACCTTCGTTTCCCATTCAACATCGAAACTCCTCAAACTATTTCTTATCTTCCACCCCAATTCCCATCCTCACACACACTTCCAGCAAAATGCCCAAATACTTCCCCTCCATCTCCGAGGATCTAGCCGAGTGGGCAATGGCGCAACCGCTCTTCTTTACGGCGTCGGCGCCGACGTCTGGGAAACATATTAATATGAGTCCGAAGGGGTTACCAAGTGCGACGTTTAAGATTTTGGGGCCGAATAGTTGTGCGTAGTGAGTTTGATTTCTCTTTTGCTTTTAGGGGGTGGGGGTGGGGTGTTTTTTGAGGCGGGTGTTTGAGAGAAAGGGGGGTAGCGACGGGATGAAGGGTGGTGTTTGACAGGATAGGGATGATAAAGGGGTGGTTTACACGTGCGATGGCGGTGCTTCTAAAAGTCTGCGGTATAGGATATATATCGTCGGACTGCATTTATCATGAACTCCGCCTCGTATCCTATTTTTGCCTTCCGCTATGTTGTATTTTCAAAGAAATTCTAATTTCTAGACTGACGAATGCAACGCTCCCTTAGCATCGACGCAACTGGATCTGGCGTCGAGACAATAAGTCACATCTACGGTTTGCCTCTCTGTTTTCCTTCACTAGCATGCGCGCCTCTACTCTTGAAACCTCGCTAACTACTCTTCAAGAAAATGGACGTGTAACAATAATGTTCTGCTCTTTCGAGTCCACTCCTCGCATCATGCGTTTCTTCTGCACGGGACATGTGATTGAATGGAACACACCTCAGTTCTCATTACTTTTGTCCAAGATGGGAAAGGCGAGTGTAGATGGTGCGAGAGCTGTCATCTTGTTGGATGTTTGGAAGGTTGGTGTTGTTTCTTTCCTGGTTCTTTGGAAGCCCGGCCATTATCTTTTAAGAGCAAGAATGATTGTAGATGAGAGGAAAGGGGCGTTTTGTTGACAATACTCGAGCATAGGTTCAAACATCTTGCGGCTATGGAGTCCCCGTCCTTACTCCTCTCCCCGCGCAAATCGAAAACCCCTCTTTAGGACCCTGGACCGACCGAAAAACCCTCGGCCACTGGGCCAGACAAAAGGTAGCCAAGTCCGAAATACATGACTACCAAGTCCTGAACAATTGCTATTCCCAGGACGCTCTTCCTGGTTTGAAAAGTGCACGGAAGCAGAGGTTTAAGAATAATATGGTTGTTGTGAAAGCGGATGAAGTGTTGTTTTGGGGTAAGGGAATAGTGAAGGGGGAATGGAGGGGTTTGATGATTGGGTTATTGGTCGGATTGTTGATTGGGGTGTGGATGAGCTCTGGGGGAGAGGGGGTATTGGGCTGGGGAGGGGTTGTTGAGGGTGTGATGGGGGTCAGAGAGATGATGGGAAATTTGACGGGTAGGAATCATTTGGAGATTGAGCTGTAAGAAGGGGGCGTGTGAGCCTACTACCTACTCTGTTACAGTGTTACCTTCCCCCATTCCCTATTCATACTCTGTAAGTAGATAGATGACCGAATTTAATACTAATAATTAACGCGGAAGCTTATGCATGCCGATAAACCTCCCAATGGATGCAACCTTCACGCACCACTCTTTGACACCATTGACCAACCAACCAGCAATCTAATCTCTCAATCAATCAACCCCTGAAGCCTTACCATGATTATCTTTCCCCAGATCTACCAACCGTGAGTCGTGACATTGTATCCCATGACCAAGCCTCGAGCAAGCTCATTTCCGTTCCCTCCCATCCCAATTTAAAATTGTATGGGGATGGTGGCGTAGCTAAGCTTTTGTGGTAAGATTGTCTACTACATATCTCCCCCTCCTGAACAAAGGTTAAAAACTGGGCTTATTTGGGACAATCAAACAATTGATTCTCTTGGATTTGATGGGAATTTCGTGTGACGTGATATATTTTGTATTTTACTCTACTGTAACATATTATTGTTGGATTGATTTTGTACCTGACTTATTTTACCCTGCGAACAAAGGGATAAAAATAGGGGTCGCCACTCGCCAGAGTCAAAGCTAATTGATACCTACTACCTAGTAGATACGAGTAAGTACAGTAGGAAAAAAAATCTTCGGGACCGATTGAAAGTTTCTTTCTATCTAGTCTTGGTGGGTTTCTTCAGTACGAGAAGCCGGAGTGCTGCTTTGATGATATTCTCGTATTCAATACTCATAGTTTCCTCGTTCTCGAGCTCGATATCAAGTGCTATCTTTTCGTTGAGTGGACGCGTGAAAGCAGCATGAGTGATCTACAATTACCTAGTAAGGCTATCGAGACATTTGAATCTTGATTGACACTTGGCTTACGACGAAGACGCCGATAAAAAAACGTATGTTGATAGAGTTTTTCGGCCGTCACTTTGATACACGGGAGACGGGGTGGAGATTGAATTCAATTTTCAAATGCGAGATGAATCAAGGGTCGATAAATGCCGCTCTTCCGTATTTCTATCTCATGTATTACTCCGGTAGTTTTTTATGTGTAACTTATCAAAGATCCTCCATGCATGCATGCACCCTTACAAGCCATGATATATCTTCGGGACCGGTGAACACTTGTTCCTGGTGGCTCAGGGTGGTTCACACTAACGTCTCGTATTCCATATCATGCCCGTACAAAAAGTCTTGGGGGCTTTATGAATGGACTTCCTAACTCGGATAGATTGACTCAAGATTATAGTTATGGTGTCTTTCCTTTTTTTTCTTTTGTTTAGGTCTTTCTCTTCCTGTTTCTTTTGAGTCGAGTAGAAGATAATTGCGATCGTTTTACGTCCTTTGGATACATTCAGTCTCTCATTCTGTTTGTATTGTACGCATTGTACCTGTATTTCGAGTAGTTTCTCTTACTCAGTGCATTCGTTGATTGCAACACATTCATTTGCCCTCGGCATTTTTACACGCATCTCTCACAATGAAGTACTCACTTATTCCATTCGTTCCAATCTTGGCGGGTTTATCCCAAGCAGCAAATAGCGATGATTGGGCTTCTCGATCAATTTATCAGGTTATAACAGATAGATATCATCGATCGTCGACTTCTGATGCTCCTTGCAACATCACGAACTATTGTGGAGGAACTTGGAATGGTATCACGGAGAACTTGGATTATATTCAGAATATGGGGTTTACGGCTATCCAGATTAGTCCGGTGAATTTGAACATCAATAGTACGACAATCTATGGACAAGCTTTTCATGGATATTGGCAGACTGTAGGTTCTCTCATACCACTTTCTGTTTGCATGCAATCGATTTTTTGAAAGTCAGCAATGGAAAGTTTTGACATTTGTATTACAGTCCCTTTACGATCTCAACCCAAATTTTGGATCAGCGGATGATTTGAAGAACTTGAGCGCGGAGCTTCACAAGAGAGATATGTATCTCTTAGTCGATGTTGTCGCCAGTGAGATGGCGGTTGACATAGGAAATCATAACATGACAGCAGACACGAAAATTGATTACTCTGTCTTTGCTCCGGCCCCATTCAACGATGAATCATCTTATAATTCCTATTGCCCAATCGTTGACTGGCAAAACGTCACGGAATACCAAAACTGCTGGTTAGGCTATACTGGAGTTGCTACCCCAGATATCAAGACCGAAGATAAAACAGTGGCAGCTGCATTGGGAACATGGATCAAGGAGCTTGTGGCCAATTACTCCATCGATGGAATCCGTGTTGATGGTGCTAAACAAATTACATATGGATTCTTCCAAGACTTTGTGGATGCTGCTGGTGTATATCCTTTGGGTGAAGTGGACGATGGTGACGCAGCGTTTACCTGCAACTATCAACAATATACTTCGGGCCTGGAAAACTACCCAGTGTATTTCACTCTCATTCAAGCTTTCACTGCAGGAAAGATGTCGGGATTGGTGGATATGGTCAAGAGTGTGGGCAAGGCTTGCAAGTCTCCACAGTATCTTGCGAATTTCATTGAAAATCAAGATCAGACACGCTTCGCTTCTTACAATGATGACGAGACTGTAGGTTTTCCCTTACTTTTTGTTTTGTTTATTATTACACATGTATACTAACAATAGAAAACAGCTTGCCGCCAATGCAATGGCCTTCACTATTCTCGCCGACGGTATCCCCAAATACTACTACGGACAAGAGCAACATCTCAGCGGTAACTACTCACCATACAACCGTCAAGCTCTCTGGGAAAACAACCCTAGCACAACCTCTAACTTGTACACTTTAACCACCACCCTCAACACCCTTCGCAACCACGCCATCTCCGTAAACTCAAACTACGTCACCAATACTTCCATTCTTCTCCACACAGACGATTCTACCTACGCTGCCAGAAAGGGGCCAAACGGTGTTCAAATCGTCTCGGTTTTGAGCAATCAAGGTTCCCAGGGTGGAAGTTATACTTTGAGTATAGACAATGCCGCGGACCCCGGCACAAATCTCACGGAAGTTATTACTTGCAAAAGTTATATTGCGAGTAGCAACGGTACCATCTTTGTAGAGATGGATAAGGGTGAACCGAGAGTACTGTTCCCCAGTTATAATATGAATGGCACGGGGATTTGTGGGAATGATAAGGATTCGAGTGCTGGAACTGGCACTGCAACCGCCACAGGCAGTGCTGCCAGTGCGACACATACAAAGAAGGGAGGTGCGAGTGGATTGAGGGTTAGTTCATGGGTTTTGGGCGGTGTGGGACTGGTTACGTTGGCTTTCTTGTAGGCAATAGTTTAGAGTTTTTGGATCGGTATTGAAGGAGAAGGGCGATGAAGTGGAATTTTCATGTACATATTGATTAATGTGTTATGTCACGAAACGTCATTGCGGGAATAGAAGGGCGAGGAATTCCTGGGTAGGGGGTAATAAAGTATCTGTTATGCCTGGAAAAAAAGAGTCAACAAATTAGTAACATTCATATCATTTCACTTACGCTTCATGACTTCTCCCACAATGATGACATTTCTCTACCTCGCGCATACCCCAGTATCCATGCCCAGCTGAAAATGATCCTAAGGCTCCAGGATATGATCCACCACCAGCACATCAAACGCCGATCTAGAAGCTTTTTAGCCCTTGATCTAAGAGAAGTATACCCATGACATGCTGAACGCAGATGTGCAACAAATACTTTTCCATGATTAAGAAGACTAATTACTGGCTGAGTGATGTTAGGATGCGCCGAGCTCGAACACCAAAATCTCATCATCCAAGAGCGATATCTTGGCATCATAAACTCATGCACAATCTGTGGATCTAGAAGCTTTTGAACACTTTTGAACCTTGATATGCTGAACACAGATGTGCAACAACCTTCATTACAATCCCCCTTCACAATATCTTGGCGTCATCATAGCTGTCATACTCATCGCCCTTCATCACTTGTCTTCTAAGCGAGTAGAGTCCTGTCCAACCATTGATGATAGATGATTCTTGGCAGTGTGAGAAGGATGAGAAGATGAATATTTTGTTGCATGTCTGATGAGAAGATAACCTAGTCCAGCTGAAGGGGATATTTGTTTACGTGCAGGTGAGGGTTGTTTGGGATGTCTTGGGCGGATGATGATTGTTATGATTTCCCCGGCAAACCATTTGGAGATTTGGATGATTTGAGTCGATATCGTAACAGCAAAAATGAGTATCAATGAGAACAATTGATGTTGTTGAGAACTGTCAAGTGATAGTTCTACTTCTATCGTCTTGTCTTATTTGCTTTTGGTCTTATAGTACTTACATATTGATGGAATCCGCACAGGGTAACAGTCTCATTCGACTCATATTTAATATAGTCTGTGCGATCCGATTTTTATTGAAATGATTGGGGTTTTTTTTCCACATGTGAATTTTCTCTACATTACGGGCTCATCTTCTGCTTAGGATTCAATGCGATGATGGAAAGGTATGAGCTAGCTTTTTGGTGGTAGTTCTACCGAAGTTTTTGGTGCAAATCACACATAACACAGGAGGAAAGACTTTATATTGGCTTTGACCTTTGATAGCAATAGCGTTAAAATATTTCGTCGCCAAGAATACTTGAAGTCGAGTTTGAGAACGGAGCTAGCATATCTCAGAGTACGGTTTGGATTTCAGGTGGCTGCTCTTTGTTCGCCTGGTTGGATTGATCAAGACAAATGCGCATTTTTGCAGTGATCCCCACTCATCGTTTCACAGTATTATTTCTTGGTATAAGTTGCCGGCTCACATGTAAAAGGCTTACAATATTCCAATCGCAAGGAGACTATCCAATTGATGTTGTAGAGGTTATACAAGTCGCTCGTTTTGCGAAATATCATTGGGAAACGCAACTGCAGATTGCTGATTCAGACGAATACATTGCATAGAAAGAAAGCTCTTTCATCCATTCACACCACCCAATAAACGTCTCCTTCAAGATACTGAATGTGGAATTTACCCCGCACTACCTCTCCTTTTTTATATCCTACATCTAGCCATTGTTTCAATTTCTCTTCATACTTTCTAGCACACGAAAAGAAAACTGCACTTGCTTGAAACAAACCTACTCAACGCCTGGGAGTACAACTCACATCAGTACACAACTTACCACCAAGTAATCAGAATGGTCTCACTCAAACCACGCACCATAATTATCATCGGGGCCGGTCCCCTCATGTCCCGCAGTCTTTCCCTCTACCTGGCTTCGCACCGCTGGCAGATAATTCTCATCTCCCGCAACCACTCCTCGCTTCATTCCTACGCCTCAGAAATCAACACCTTGCACCCCGAAGCCCCCAAAGTTCTTTTTCACATCGGCGACGCCTCGATTCCATCCTCTCTCACTGAAGCCCTCGACTGGGCCGCCGAGCAAGTTGGCGGAAAGGTCGATGTCTTGTGCTACAATGCCGCTCGAGTGGCTCCGAGCCCCATCCTTGAGTTGAAACCTGAGACACTTGTGCATGATTTCAATATTGCTGCGACAGGAACTTTGGTTGCAGGGTATGCGATTATTTGATATCATTATTGGGGTATGTAAAAGTACTAATTATATCTCTGCAGGCAATGGTTCATGAAGCACGCCAATACATCTCATATTGATGAAGGAGAACATCCGCTGTTCCTAGTTCCGGGAGGAATGTTAGATAAATACCCAGATCCGAATATCTCGGCGCTGTGTGCGACCAAGAGTGCAAGTCAGTGTCTGGTGAGGATGTTCCAGATGGTCATGAAGGACAAGGGTATTCTAGTTGGTGCGCCGATTGTGGGAGGGGAAGTTGTGAAGGAGGGGAAAATGAGTCCTGGACCGATCGTTGATGGGGCTTTTAGGCCTTTCTTTGAAGCTAGGGAGAACTATCGTGGGAGTGAAGGAGACTGGGTTTTGGAGAGGATTTGGTTGCCCGAGGGCGGGTATGGAAGTACGAGAACAGGTGGGATTATCGGGGATGGTAGTGAGAAGTAAGGACGTGCTAACGGTTTGCAGATGGTTAGGACTTTTCATTGGGATGTGTATTTGGAGGGAGGGGAGGATAAGGTATGGATTCTTGATGTTGAACGGCATGACTGCAGTGATGAATTATGACTAATGATGCTATCTCATTTCTAGGGTAGTAAGTATACTATTGCAGGGCATAATAGAGGGCCAAAATACGGTTGCTTTGGATACCGAACTCAAAAAATTGTCAACTGATTTCATTGCTGAGCAATATCAATTTTAATGGGCAGGACAAAAGTACTTATAATGTTGGGATGGATGCGGTTATGATATGATCTTTTAATTTATGAATTTTAATTCTCACTAACCTTACCCAAGGAACGTGAAACATGTCTTGTAAGGCTGAATCTTGAGCTCTTCTTGGCCTGGTGAAAGTTTTAGATCGTAGGACGAGTACAAGCGAACGCATACATTCCTTTGGGAGATAATGTTTTAGATTAGAACTTGGGTTGGAGTCTGGAAGAGTGATGTCTCTCTTTTGTGGTGGATGCCAATTTGTGCCCAGGGCCACTGTCGGTCTTGTATGGGAGCCCTAAAATTGTGGCCTTTCGGATCCAGGGGCCGCTAAACCCCCCTGGAACCCCAAGCTTATTATGAACTAGCATTACCCCAAATAACAAGACATCTCTACCCCTCATTCGTTCTACCCATCCTCCATCCACCATGTCTCTCTCTCCCCCTCTCCAACAATGTCTCTCACACTCCGCCGCCTCAATAGCACCTTATCCCCCTCCATATCCACAACCGCATCCACAATCGCAGAATCCTTCCTCTCCACCCTTGAAACCCGTCCACCATTAATCCGCTCCCAATTCCTCGATGCAAATCAACTGCAACGATTAGGTGCTACTCTTCCTTACCCTACCATATCTGCTACCGCTCAGAAAAACACTCCTATTGCTCCATGCCATCATCTCGTATACTTTACACCATCAGATAAAGAGGATGGGCTTGGGAAAGATGGATCAGATAGAGTGTTTAATCCCCCGGAGCCATTTACAAGAAGAATGTGGGCTGGAGGAGAATTGGAATGGGTGGGGGGGAACGCGTTATGTATAGGGCAGGAGGTGGAAGAGAAGACGGTGGTGAAGAACGTGGAGGCAAAAGTGACGAAAGGGGGTGAGGAAATGCTGGTTGTGGGGGTTGAAAAGAGCTTTGAGAATGGGAAAGGGCTTGCTCTTGTTGATCGCCGGTAAGTTCATACATGATCGTATGTCGGAAATCGATGCCTCTGTTTATACGAAGAAGTGTTGTTCAAAATTGTAAGTCAGTCACATATAATGATTTAACGTATAATCAGGAATTGGATATTCCGCCGGGAAATCTCTCCCAATTCTCGCCCTCCCTTGCCATCTCCCCCCCAATCCATGTCTGTTATCTCTACCGCCCCCTACGAGCGCGACATCACACATACACCTATATCACTCTTTCGCTTCTCAGCTCTAACATTCAACGCACATAAAATACATTACAACCGTGAATGGTGCCGAGAAGTGGAAGGACATCGAGATTGCGTCGTACATGGTCCGTTGAATTTAATCCACATGGTTGACTTTTGGAGGGATGTTATGAGTCGGAAATCTGGAAAGGGGTGTGAGGGAGATGGTGATGTGTTGCTACCGAAAAAGGTCACGTATAGGGCTACGAGCCCGCTTTATGTGGGAGAGACATATAGGATTTTGATGGATGAGGAAAAAAGAGGGGTGTCGGAGATGAGGATAATGGATAAGTTTGGAATGGTAGGGATGAAGGGGAGCATTGAGAGGTTTTAAGGGTAGTGATTTTATAGTCCCAGAGGATTTGAGTTGACAAGCCTTGCTGGAGAGAACCAGAAGACGGCCAGATTAACGAATGGTGGCAGTAGTTCATCAAGCTCTACTGGTCCTTTTATTCAGTCACATGACGCAGTAAATCCGCCAACAGAGAGGGCAAAGTTGTTCCCCCATCTTCTCACATTTACGATGGTATAAATGAATGGTATACAACTGTATCAGACAACATCGATGTGTTCTACAAAATTCTGCACTCTTGTTCTCAGAATGCTCTTTTTCTCCCTAGCATGTAAGACTTCGTTCAACGTTCAAGCTACACTTTTACAAGTCTAGAGTCAAAAATGGGCAATTCTCTCTTTCAAATTGGGTATCTATTAATTCTAAATTCATTATTATCAAATACTAAACACAGCTAGCCCCTTATCCAGAAGAAGCCTTGCAACTTGCGGCCAACGTATTAGTACGCAAAAACTCCACCTTGGTCACCTCCTCCCCTTCTCCCAGCACCACATCAAACGTCGTACTCCATTGCGCCGTATCAATCGTCTTTGTTCCAGTAAACATATAATATCCATTGGTCTCCTCACCCACCTTCTCCATAGCCGTACGCTGCACTTCCAGTGCAGTTATTGCTACGCCTTGGATCGCGCGTTTGTATACCCAGTCAAAGGCCACAGGAGAGCTGATTCTATCGGCGCGGACGGCGGCAGTGACGGTTAGATTCCATTGGCCGGCTGCGTTGACGGACTTTTGGGGGAGACAAGATTGGGAGGATTCGAAAAGGATTGCGTCTGAGACGGGGAATCCAGAGCCATTGTTGGTGTTGATTTCATCCGCGGCTCCAGAGGTATGGAGGACAACGTCGAAAGATGAGATGCCCGTGGCAGCTCCAAGAACAGTGCTGAACGTATACCAAGTAAAAAATTCCTTATCAAAGCCATAACTTTGACCCAATAAATAGGTCTCGCGCTTGGTAATGATAGTGGTGTTCGAGGCGTTACCATTGCGGTCACGAAATTGAAGCGATACAGTCAAGTTGGCGTCATCGCGGTTGGTGGTTCGCACGCGGATGTGGCCGGAGAAAGATAGAGTGTTGTTTGCAGCCAAGGTTAAAGAGATTCCCCATGGCTTCACTTCGATGGGTGTGATGATTTCAGATAATGTGACAGCTGCAGGAACAGTGTCGATCATCCGCGCGAAGATATCACGACACTGCGCTTGGAAATTAGTTGGATCTGCCAGAGAATTCATGGTTTTGTTGTTGTCAGCACCAAATATGCGCTTGTCGGAATTAAAGGTATCATTCTTGCCAACCACAAGCACATCGGTTGAGTTATCCTCCAGATATTCAGTTATGATAGAATTACCGAACTTGTTGAAATTCGGATTGAATTTTGGGAAATTGGTTGCGTTGCCAGTAATTTGGGGGAAATCGACTCCATGTACTCCTCCAAGGACATGGCCACAAACTACCATGGTAATCATCTCGCTAGTGTTGAAGCCCTGCTTTGCAAATATAGCAGTATGCGTCGCCAAATCCTGCTGGGGCTCAGGGACGCCTGATACACCAGCTTCAATGGCATCGATTCGACCGGCTCTTAATGGAACAATAGGACCCCCGCAGGACATCGAAGCCACAACGACGGATAACGCGATGAGATCGGCGGTCGAAGCCTTGATATTGTGATAACTATTCGTGAACCCAAAGGTGCCATTGAAAGCCGAACCAGGATTCTCCGCTCGGCCAAGCTCAAAAGCTATAGAAGCATCGAGTCCCCCCAGACCAGTGTCGATATCGTGAGTAGCCATATCGTGGTAAGCTGTCCTTATCCATTCTGCTGCTGTCTGACGGCCACCTCCTGCTGATGAGAAAGTGCAAGGCGTAACACCTGGTGTGAGAATTAATAAACAAGATCCGGTTGCTGGTTTGTTTCCAGGATATTTCTTCTCAACAACTCACCATCTCTAAATCCATAACTTAACCAACCATCCTGAAGATAAAGAAGATCCTCCAGATAATCATACGAGGAGGGCCAGGTATAGACTGCTTTAGCCGACAACACGGGTAGCAAACCCATACCGATCAAAGACACCGCCTTCATGTTTGAAAATCAATCAAAATGTTATATTTACAAGCAAAATAAAATACTAAAAACGAGACTGGTGATTGATTGAATTAGCCGGTGGAAATTGGGGAATGGTGTGTGTTATATGAGTTCAAGGGAAGTGGAGTGCCAATGACAGAAACAACTTAGATCCGTCAAACCATCCCATGTCACGACCCCTATCCATCCTAATTATGATATCTCTTAGGGCTCGTATCTCCCAAAATACTTAAGGGTCCATACCTAGGTACTTTCAGGCATTCTTTTACATTAGCTTTCTCAAAAGTAGGGACTCCGTACATGGAAATCCGATGCAGATGCCAAGAGTACAGTATCAGCTCGACTCCATTTTCACGATGAGTGTGGACATGGGATTTGAGGTTTGGAGTTATTTTAAGGTGACATTAGATGACATTAGGGCTGTTCTTTGTAGCGAACATCTGGGAGTTTAATGGATTAGAGGTGATTTGTTCGCTTGTATGAAAATAGAGTGGTCTCGGGAGTTAAATAAGCTTGTTCGTGATTGTGGAGTTGTGTATCCGTTTCATTGCGTGCAGATTGATGGTACTGTAATGTATATATCGGTATTGGTGGTATGGGATAGAAAGAGTAAGCATATGTACCAAAAACATCGGCAATGACCATAGGACTACTACTTAATGAATCGTCCCCATTCTTAGTCTAATCGGTGCAAGTTTCGTTCGTCGTGACGAGGAGACCTCCGAATGAATCGTCCCCAATATCTTCACCCACCTGGGCAAGACACAGACCGTGATTGCGATACTCACAAATCGACTTCGAAAAAGAGTTGAAGTACCTTTCACGTGATTCCAACATTGGCAACATATCACGCGCTCACTTCAGATCACAATGGTCTGATTCCTAGGCAGTGAATCATGAGCCAAGACATCGATCAATAATATTTGTAAGACGCTCCCAAACCCCACGTCCATAATATCCATATATTGATATATTGTGTACCCAAAATCATCCACGTCACAAGATCTGATTTGAGCCTCCACCTGCCAAAAACATTCACACCACACCACATCCCACCGTGCCCACTCACCGAGGCGATTTCCACCTTGAAATTTTCGAATCCCTATACCTGAATGTTGGTGAGCAACTTCATAGGTTCAATTGTATGCAATCTTTGCCCCCGCCACTCAAAGGCCCCGCAGATCTTCAGGCAACGGGTTGCGTGGCTCAGCCTCACTTTGTGACTGATTTCTTTATAAGATTTCTTGAGAAATGATAGAAAGATTGACGGGTGTTTATTTTGGATGAAAGATATATGAAAGCTAAGATTTTTGGGGTTGTGTGTTTATCACGAGTTTTGCGATTACTTGAAAAGGGCATCCGCAATTTGTTCATTGGTCGAAGAAGTAAAAAAAAGGGACGAGTGCCAAGATGTCGAGACATCAACATCATCGTTCCCGAAACGAGAGATCACGCCCTCATCATGATCCTCATCGTGAGCCCAAGAAAGTTTCGACAAAAAACTTGGCGGCGACGTTGGGAATGATGGGGTTGGCGATTGGTGCTACGCTGTTGGTTGAAGGGGGGCCTTGGAAGAGTCGGATGGCGGCTGCGGCGACGGTGGTGGGTATGGAGCAGATTTTGGAGAGGGTGGGATTTTTTGATGGGGAGAGGGTGGATGGTGGTGTGGTTGTGGAGGATGGTGTTAGGAGAGAGGGGCGGG